>LR576496.1:0-18480 GCA_900536345.3 Caenorhabditis sp. 39 LS-2015 | reverse complement strand
AGAGAAAGAATCTGACAAGAATTTCTCAACTTTTTCTCGGTTTCAGATGTTACTAATTTGAGTACGCTGACAATGAATGCGATCCATTTGCTTAGCTGTGAGCGGAATTAAAAAAAAAATTTATATAAATTTCCAAAGTTCGGGTTCTGGATTTATATCTTTTGAATTTTTGAGAGCCGACCACGCGTGACCTCCTATTCGATTGTCACTGGCCTCTGATCGCCCTGGGAACCGAGTAGAAATAGGGTAGTGGGAGGACGCGTCGGTTCATAGTGAACATTCATATAACTACTCAATGGAAAAATGAACATAGTTTTCTTCTTTTTTTAAACTTTCATCCCCCGTAAAGTTTGAACTGGAATGGAAACTCGACTGTCAGCGAAAAAACAGCTCTATTTAAGGTCATAACTCGCTTTCGAAGCAAGCTAACTTTCTCACAATCAGTTTCCCACTTTTCTACTCTAAGTCAGTTATAGGTTTCCTATCACGAATGAAAGGCCGTTTTGTTCGGTTCGGTTCTGAATGTTTTGAAGCGTTAAAGAAAATCATGAAACTCGGCTGCAAATTGTCCCAGAATCATGGTACTATACCCAAAAAACTCGAAAAACTCACTGCTCCTAACGGGTTTCTTGTGCTGTGTGCTGAGCATGTCCGAAATCGCGGCGATACTCTCTCGAGCTCCGAATGGCGCTGCGGAGCCGGGTGCTCCGCGCGACGACGAGTTCTTCCGGGCCAACATCGCCGACGAAAGCACCGCCGCCTTTGCCACTGCAATTATCGATTATATATGTATACTCAAAATAAGGAAGTATGTACTTTGACTTTGATTTGCCCCCTTCTGGTCATAAGTTCCCCTCACTTGTCAATATTCTTCTCTATATACATTTCATATTCTGTATTGTGTGAAAAAGAGAATATCCATATCTATATTGAAATTCGATACATGCTGCGCCAGGAGGGCAGAGTTGTTAGTTGGAGTTGCCTTTTTGCTTCAAAATAGGCAACAAAAGGCAACAAAAAATGGGGGAAAACGGGGAGATTATCAAGGGAGCAATTCGGCGGGAGAATACGGGAAAGGATGAGAAATGAGTATGGATGGGAGCGGAGGAAGGAAGCGGCGGTGTTCTGTTTTCCTTTGAGCATAGCAGAGGCATATTCTAGGCACTTGTTAGTTCAGTTTGGAAAGTATTTATGTAGAGAAGTTGAAATTGAACAAACTGAACAGTTTTTTCTTGAAAGTTCATAAACGTAAACACGGTAATTATTGATTTTTTTTTCAAATTTTCAAATTTTTCATAATTTGTTTCAATTTTCAGTTTCAAAGTCATTTCGTCTATTGTGACGTTTTTAATTCAACAGTGGGAAATCGGATTCATCGAAGTCAAATCGAACCAATGTACATAACATTATCAGTCTCACGCGAAAAGACAAATGGCCTAGTTCACGCGCCGCAGCTCCTCGTCCACGGCCCTCACGGGTCTCGCAACGATTTAAAAGTTTTCGGCTGTGTGTGTGCTATTTACTGTATTTTCATCATGATGTTCTGCCGTTTCGTGGCGAGACCCGCGAGGGCCGTGGACTAGGAGCGGCGCCGCGTGACCTAGGCTATTTGGGAGACTGCTAATGGTACTCGTTGATTAATGAAGAAATATTGTCTTTTCCAGTTTCAAAACTTTCTTTTGTGATTTCAGTGAAGCAGGGAAAACACTTTTTTTCCATACACTGTCCAAAAAGAGTTTAGCTACCATTTCAAGTACCACTTGAGACTTTGAAATGTTTAACTCTCACAATCTTTCCAAAGAGCTGGTTTCAGTCTCAAAGTCACCCCTTCAATTGATATAGCCTTCATCTAATAGTCCAAGTTCCATTTTGATGTGAAATTAACGCTACAGTTCTAAGAATCAGAGTTATATACCTAGATATTTAGCAAAATCAGTTCTAATTGTAACAAGCAAAAAAACCTGTTTCAAAAAAATTTTCTCTTCTGATTTCAGAGAAACAGTGAAAATCGGTATTTTCAGCTTCCCTTTTTCATTGTTTCCTGGCAAGAGTGAACCGCGACGCGACGCGACACGCAACGCATCTGTCTCTGACCTATTACTGCAGAATTTTTCAAGTTGCTCTGCCTATGCACCTATAAAAATAATGCCAGAATTGAAAATTGCATTGTAATATTTATTCCGTTTCGTTTTCAAGGCGTACTTGGCGAAACTTTTTGCTGTTATCGCTCCGGACGGTTACCGTTCGTCTCAACTCCCAAATTCTGGGCAATGTAGCTCAATTTTCTCAGAAAAAATGTTATCGAATTTACGTTGAATCGTTTTTTCCAGTTTCAAAATGTTCTTCTATTATTTCAATGAAACAGTGAAAACTAATAAGCTTGCGATGTAAAAAGTAATCCAACAAAAAATGAATTGCCGTGTTTCATTCTCAGTCGGAGTTTGGAATGATTCTTGCAGTGTTTTCGTTTCAGAATAGATGAATAACTGGTTTTGAAAACCAAACGAGTCAATCTTTTCACTGTATTCTCAATACGACAAAAATATTAACCGTTTCACATTTAGCACAAAAAAATGATGAGAAATGTCCATAATCATTTTCAACATTTGGTGAAAAACTACCTACTGAAATGCATATTCCGGTTTCGCGTATTTTGTTTCACTGTATCGTTACTTATTTAGCTGTAAATTGTAAGATCCATTTGTTGAGAAAGTCACCATTAGCCCTGTTCCAAATTGTGACCGTTTTGGCTACGAATAGGCCTTGCCACGCAGAAAAGCTAGAAAGTGCGAGAGAGTGAGAGCGCGTGTGGAGACGTAGACATACAGAAAGATCACGTTCGAACTGCAAATTCAACTGTCCCAATCAGCGTTGGAAAAAAGGATAAAACTGAACTGCATATTCCTGGTTTCACGTTTCCTGTTTAACTTTATCGCTGCTTATCTAACTGCTACACATCATTCTTGTGACTGATTAGAGAAAGGAGCCGAAGAAGAGAAAAGCGAGAGCTTAGCACAGCTTCCAAAAATACGTTGCTCCACTAAACAACCCGTGTCGCCTTGTTTAGCGCCACGTTTTTACTTGCGGACGTTTGAAAGTTCAAATAGATGTTTCAGGTCGTGATTATGAGTACTTAATGAAATGAATGAAACCTTCACCGTTTCAGTATAGTTTGAAAACGAACGTTTTGCAAGGGCTACTGATATAATCCTAACTGTTTTTTCTGAATTCGATCTTGTGTTACAATTAGTTTCACACTTGGCAATGGATATTAGGGAAGTGAAAAATAGTTGTTTTTTTTTCAGCTTCAATGCGTCCACAAAATGAAATGAGAAAAAGAAGAGCAGTAGATGTTCAATACATTAAAAGTAGTTTGTTCAGTTTCAAAGTGGCTTCAAATCAAATTGAACTTCTCAAAAAAAAGGAATCCGCGAAGCGACGCGACACGCAACGCAAGGGTCTCACAGCGATTTCTTGTGGGTGGGTGGTCTGATTTAGGCTTGCGTTCTCTAAGCCAATTGGCTCTTTTTGTCAGATTTTTGAAAACGGTAATGAAATTCCAATGTGGCTCTGATCACAATCGGATATTTTTTCCGAATTTGAAACTGGAAAGTGAACGGTTACAGTTTCAAAGTGTGCTTGAATCAATTGGCGGTGAAGAATTGGGAATGATATGTTCAATTACCAATTCTCCTCTAATCAGTGTTTATCAATTTTCTGTTTCGCCAAACCACAGTAGCAGAAAATTTAAAAAAAACTCCAGTTTCACAAATAATTGAAAACCCCAAGTTGATACACGCAACATTGGTTGCTGTGGGAAAATCGAAACTAGATAATCTGTATTTTGATATTTATCTTGATAACGGTAAGAGCTATCAAAAAATTTCTCAACTAGAGAGCTGTAGCCTTCGAAATTCCACGTATTTTTGTAATTGACTACTTTTTTATATCTCTAATGGATGCTGAGATATAGGCACGTGAAATCAAGCAATAAAGTGCGGTCGCGCCGCAGTTGTTGCAGGGAGATTTTGACATATATCTCCGTAGCACTAAGAGCTATCAAAAAGGTGTCAACTAAAAAATTGTAGCTCTTAAAATTCCACGCAATTTTGTAGTTGACCTTTTTCTTCTATCTCTTACAGTTTTGAAAATAAACAACGGAGAACAGGCAGTCCACCAAAAAATGGCTACAGTTTCAAGTCCTTATCACTCACCCTGCGAGTATTTCCGCTGATTGTGAACGGTGGTGATGAGACTCTTCTTCCTCTCCGACATCTTCACCTTCCCGACTCATCCACGTATCAGAGAGAAAGAAGAATAAGGGGGCAAGGGGCAGAAAGGGCAGCAGTTTAGAGAGTAATAGAATCGAATTGTTGTAGCCTTTCTTTCTGCTCGGGATTTCTTCGGTTTTCGAAAGAAAGAAAGCAGCAAAAAAGAACTCAACAAGAAGAAGTATATGTCGACAGAGGAGGGGGTCCGTCGGAATGAATGTGCTTGTTGCTTTCTCGCTTCTTCTCCTCCTCCTCCTCTTCCTCTTTTTGCCGCCCACCCCGACTCGCTTTTCAAATATCTGATGCTTTCAATGCTCCAACCCGAAACGCTCCGCCCACATTTACATACGCCCATCCCCATCAATTTTTGGAAGAAGAAAAGAGAGCCGTCTGGAGCTGGAGAGAGATGGAGAAGGGAGGAGCAGTGGATCCCCCCCCTGGAATGGATGTAAAGAAGGAAGGGGGGGGGGAAGGGGAAGCTCAATTGTTTGGTTCGGAGGGGTTTTGTTAAATTGAGATTGTGTGCGTAAGAGGGCGAATTGCACTGCACCATGATAGGATTCGTTTTGTTTCTCTCTTCTGTCTCGGTTTCTGTTTACTTGCGCTTTTTCTTTTTCAATGAGATGAGGGAGCCGAGGGAGCAGTGGGTCTTAGCGGGAATAGGATGAGATTACTGTAGGTTCAGCAAGAACTCTGATTTTAAAATTCAAAACGGCTTATAAACATTGCTCAATTAGAAACGGTAAAATTCTAATTTCTGGCCGCGACGCTACCGCAACGTGCTGGTCTCACAGCGAAAAACACCAAAAATTGAAAATCTAGATGATAAGTGATAAGTGATAAGCCAAACACTACGCCGTCTTCAAAAGCGCCGGACGCGTAGCGGTCGCGTCGCGGCACGTAGGTTATTTTTAATAATTGATTGACGTGTAAAGTTATAACACTTTTCCAAAATAATCATCTAGATTCGAAGTCTCAATGAAACCGGAAACTTTAAAATTTGGAACTCAACTTACGGTTCCAACTGTGTTACAAAACACAGTAACTGGTTAGGCTTTCATTTTTTTTTGATCTGGAGTCTAATTGTAAGAAAATTAGGACACCAGCTCAGCGAGTCTTGTTGAAAACAGCGGCTGGATTTGAAAGGAAATTGAAACCGATTTGTTTTTTTCTTACTGATAGGGAGATTTTTGATTTCAAGGTACATAGAAAGAAGTTGGGTCCACCAGGCGAATAGGAAGTTTCTCCGGACGCGTTGCGGTCGCGTCGCGGTACGTAGGTTATTTTTTGGTTGTCGTTGGTTGGTTGTCGATTGGAATCTCACTACTTTTTCTGAATACCCAACTCGATTCGAAGTCACAATGAAAGTGGAAACTTTGGAAGTAACTTAGCAAAAGGTTTCAAGTTGTTTACAAGACTGTTATCTGTTTCAATTGTCATTTTTCGATCTGGTGTTCCATAAAAAACAGAAAATTGAGCCATGAACTTGATGTTTTTGAAGTCAAAAATGCATAATATCTAGATAATTGGATCATTTCAAAAAATTCACACTATGTCGCGCAGAGCAGCTAGATTGATGTTGGAAACAATGCCTTGATATCAGAGGGCATTGAAACCGTTGTTTTAAAAATAATTTTGGAGTCGGGAATGCATTGTAAGTTTGTTCGATTACGAAAAAACAGTTGACTATTCAACAGCACCTTGGGTATTCACAATCATGTTGAAAACAGCAGCCAGATTTGGAAGGAAATTGAAACTGAGTATTTTTTTCTCACTGACAATGCGAATCCCGATTTTAAGATACATTCATAAGAAATAGGAAGTTTCTCCGGACGCGTAGCGGTCGCGTCGCGGCACGTAGGTTATTTTTTAATAATTGATTGACGTGTAAAGTTATAACACTTTTCCAAAATAATCATCTAGATTCGAAGTCTCAATGAAACCGGAAACTTTAAAATTTGGAACTCAACTTACGGTTCCAACTGTGTTACAAAACACAGTAACTGGTTAGGCTTTCATTATTTTTTGATCTGGAGTCTAATTGCAAAAAAATTAGGAAATTGAGCTGATAATTTGATTTTTTTGGAATCGAGAAAACAAAAAATCTTTATATTGCTTCAAAAAATACACACTATTTATGTACTTTAAGGAGATATGAAACGGAAAACAGTTGATCAGACGACACCAGCTCAGCGAGTCTTGTAGAAAACAGCGGCTGGATTCGAAAGATCATTGAAACCGATTTGTTTTTTTCTTACTGATAGTGTGAGATTTTTGATTTCAAGAAAAAGACGGAACGGATCAAGCGACCGACTTGATTAAAAGTCTATAAATTGGAAAACTTTGGAGTTGACTTAACACACGGTTTCAGTTGTTTTACAAGACGGATAGTTGGTTTAGTTATCATTTTTTCAAGCTTTTTTGCAGTAAAAAACCAGTTCTATTACTTCAAATATGTACTTCTAGGTGGTATGAAACGGGAAACAGTTGATTAATCCACCAGCTCAGCTATTCATGTTGAAAACAGCTGCTGGATTTCGAAGGAAATTGAAACCGAATTTGTTTTTTCTTATTGTTGCTGCCAATGAGAGTTCTGCTTTCAAGATACATACGAAAGATATTGGGACCCATCAAGTGAATAGGAAGTTTCTCCGGACGCATTGCGGTCACGTCGCGGCACGTATTCAGATTTTCTTTTAATAATTGGATGACAAGTATAGCATAACTATTTTTTTTAACATAATCAACTTGATTTGAAGTGACAGTGAAGCTGGAAACTTTGGAATTTGAGACTTAACTTAACGTAAGGTTTCAACTGTGTTACAAGACTGTTAACTGGTTCACTTCTCATTTTTTTTCAAGCATTTTTTTCGAATTTGATGTTTTTGGAAGCGTGAATGTGGCGGTCGTACTCTAAAAAAATTATTTCAAAAAATATGCACCACGTACTTTAAGGTGATATGAAACAAAAAACAGTTGAGATTTTTTGACACCAACACAGAGATTCAAAAAAAAAAAAACCTGGATTTTGAAAGGAATTTGAAACCGATTTGTTTTATTCTAACTGATAGTGAGATTTTTTTCAAGTTACAATGAAATGTATGCTTTTTTTTATACGTTTGAGGTTGATGCGATTACTTTTTCAACATAACCAACTCGATTCAAAGTCTCAATGAAACTGGGAACTTTGGAAGTAACTTAACATTAGGTTTCAAGTTTTTCACAAAACAGTTAGCTGGTTCAGTTGTCATTTTTCGATATGGTGTTCCATAAAAATCAGGAAATTGCGCCATGAACTGGATATATTTGAAGTCAAAAATGCATGATATCCAGATAATTGGATCATTTCAAAAATACACACTATGTCCTACAGACCAACTAGATGATTCATGTTGAAAACAATGCCTGTATTTCAGAGGAAAGTGAAACCGATTTTTTTCTTATCGATTTCAGTTCCAAGTTATAGTATACCTGCATACATTCGCAAGAAATGCGATACTAGGTCACGCCAGAAAAAAGCTATATAAAAACGGTGGGATGCATATTTTTCAAAATTTAAATATTGTTTTTTCGACTCACCAGACGGTTCACCAATTTTTCTGGTTCAATTGACAGAAAACTGGGAATTGAAACCGAAATGTTTTTTTTCCGACTTTTTGATTCCAAACTGCATATTCCACTTATTACCAGATTCAAACGACGTGGCGATGTCCGAAATTGGGCGCGCGATGGGTCCCGTTGGGGAGTCAGGTACAAAATTCATTTTTCCGATGGCGCGAAAAAATATTTTCGAAAAACACACGGTGAAAAGTGCAAATGTTTTTCGCGCCAGCAATACTGTATTCAATTCCCCAACGGGACCCGCCGAGACACCGAATTGCGGACATCGCCACTTCGTTTGAATTTTGTAATATCATGCGTTCATAACAGTAAAATTGTGACAGTTGAGGGTCTCGTCACATTTTCGGAAACGTGGAGGGTATTTTTCAAAAAATTATACTTCTAAGTTGCAACCTTTCATCGAATTTTACGGTGCTTTATCGATTTTTTTCAGGGAAACTCGAAACAGAAAATATGCGAATTTCACGGAAATCGTCATTTTTATTTCCTTGTCAGGAATGAAATATTAAAATTAATTTTTAGGAAAACTGTTTCATCATATTTAGTTATTCAGCTTTCATGTCCGTGATGCAAATCTCACAATTGATTCGCTACAAAAGGATTTAACGAATGATAAAAAAATTTAGTTTTTAAATAGCTCAACTGAAACGGGAATTGACGCGAAAACACTTTGAAAACTCTAAGAAAACTCGAAGCAAAAAAATATGCTCAATCTCTGTAATCTTCTAAATTTCAGATGTTGAGGGAGGTGTGAAGTGGGGGGGGGAACGTCAGTATCAACTGAGTTTCCCAGATGTTACCTGGATTTCAAGAATTCCTGAAACCGAAAATCATCAAAATCTTATTGTCAGGTTTTACCCCCTCTTTTTGTATAAGTTATTATCACGGAAAGTTCTAGTTCTTATGTGTATTCTAGATTGCGACTACGTGTATCAAAGCTGAGAGAATTAATGGGAAAAAAAGTGAAGGAATTTGAAGAAAAATTGAAACCGTTTTGAAAAATTTTCAACAGAAAACGATTGATTATCTCTCTTTCAATAGCTGACAGTTGAGTGGACATGCTGTTCCAACTGCGCATCTCTATGTCTGCGTCTCCACACGCGCTCGCACTCTCTCACTTTTCTTCGTGGCGAGACCAGCTCCGATTGACAAGGGGAGTGATTAGATAACTGTGAACTACAACTTCAACGATAGCTTCTTTAAAATCGGATTTTTTGGAATATGGCTTTGAAATAAAAAATATTGAGAAACAGTGAAATTTTGTTTTCAGGTTTTTGATTTTTCAGCTATTACAATTTCATAAATTTACAGTTTCCAGTTTTGTTTTTCTTTCACTGATTCCAATTATGACAATGACCAACATGCTTTACAAGAAATTGCAACACATTGTCATATATTCCAGTAATGATAAAACCCCTCAAAAAGTGATCAACTGGGGAGTTGTAGCCCTTGAAATTCCACGTATTTTTGCTGTTGACCAGTTTTTGATATTAGCAGTCTCAGGCGAAAACGTTAAGTGGCCTAGAAACGGGGGCGTCGGATCCTAGGCCACGGCCCCGCCGGGTCTCGCCACGACGCAAGCGACGACGAGCTTTTCCTCGAGGATTTCGAAATAATTTTCTTATTTTCGCAATAAATATCAGGATTTTTTCGTTTTAAAACAAAAATTATTTCGAAGTCCTCGAGGAAAAGCTCGTCGTCGCTTACGTCGTGGCGAGACCCGGCGGGGCCGTGGCCTAGGATCCGACGCCCCCATTTCTAGGCCACTTAACGTTTTCGCCTGAGACTGCTAATATCTGTCGTGGATTTTGAGATTTTTTTCTCGATTGACTGGATTCAAAGAAAGTGCTTTTTTGAATATACACTCATTGAAACCGAAACAATTCACCCATTCCTCCAAGCGTTCCAAACCCATTACTCATAAATTTTTCGTATTTACTGAATACTGAAAAACCGAGAGAGGATGACATTGGATTAGAAGCCGCCGCTGCCAAGACTCTTCTCTCTCTCTCATTTTGGGAGCTTTGCGGAGAGAAAAGAAGAGAGGGAACGAGTTAATTTATAGGCGAGGATCAGCGCGCTAAACAACAAAAACAACATAGACACTCTTGTTGTTTTTTGTTGGGGTGAAGGGTGAAGGAGGGAAGGAGGAGGGTGAGAGATATCTTTTTTGGGGCATTTTGAGACCGCTTTGTCGACAACGAATAGTAACAGCAAACCTAGAACCGTATTGAAAAAGTTTTGAAACTGACAATGAGAAATTAATTAGTTAAAACGAGTTATAACTTGAAAAATAGCAGTTCTTCCAAATTTTTAGTGGTTCAAAGGGGCCTTTCCAGTCAGATGGATCTGTCGATGCAATTTATTGGACGAACGTCGAAACAAGGTATTTAGTAAACGTATTCTCGTGAGATTTTCAATATATCTTCGAAAGAAACCACCGATTACGTCAAATGAAAATAATGCGGTTTCAAAGTTTCGTGAAACTGACATTTTTTCGTACTCTTTGGTATTGTTTTTTTGGTATTGCTCATGAATTATTTTTGAACTGTGTTTGCGTCGTGACGTTTCGCAACTAGCAAAACCACAACTGTAACGTTTCCGAACTCAAAATTGAAAATGATTGAAAAGCAAGTACAACATTATTCAAGGAAAATAAAAATAGTGAGTTGCAAAACGTCGCGTAATAACCTTGTCTTGAAACGGAAATAATTGATGAAAATGTCAGGGACATGGTATTATCAACAGGGAAAAGAGAGAAAAGTATAGATTTAGCTGGGAAACTCCTTCTCAACAACGATCTTTGTTTCTAGGCTAAATAAGGTAAAAAATGAGGTCTTTAGACGTTTCTGGTTTTGAATTTCAAGATTCTAACGGATAATGAATAGGGAAAACTTGTCGGAGTACCAATTTGAGCATAGAATGACGAGAGAACACCTAGAGTAATGACATTCTTTAGTTGTGTTTGCCTATGGAAAATTATTGAAACAGGAAGATTTTTTCTTGAAAACCCTCAATCAAAAAGTTCAATCTAATCAGTTAGGCTAGCATGTCTGCTTTGATACATACTTGAAATACGTTCCGGGGGATTGGGATTTCCGTCTCCTCTATTCGTAGGTGATCATCAAAAATTAGTTGCTGTTTCAAACTTGGTGCAAGATTTTGGAACAGGGAGAAATATTGATTCCTATGTAGATAGAGAGACTTTTTTATCTCATCGTCAGTCATTTGCATAAGACCTAACCATGAGCAAAGGCTTGAATCTAGAAAAAAAATTATACAGCATCATTACAGAATCCCGTAATGTTCGACGATCTAGAACCATCGACATATCAAATTCATTTGAAACTGAAACCTTTTTGAAATTTTGAAAAATTTTCCAGTTTCAAAAGTTGTTAAAGAATCAGTGGGTTGTCTCGGTGATGGTCAAATGAAAAAACTCCCCTTTGTAATCATAACTCTTCTTTGACATTTGTCTCGTTACCAGTAAGATATGTCAAAAAATGGCCAAGTATGTACAAAAAAACGGAAAATTCCAATGGCTACACGACTCTAGTAGACAGTTTTTTATAGCTTTTACGGTTTCGGTGACTCATGACTTTGGAACAGAGGAAAAATATCGGTTTTATTAGTCAACAAACCCTTTCATGATGCAAGTTGCATCACTGTCATCTTCATAAAAGGTAACCATAAGCAAAGATTTAGATCTAGAAGAAGAATTATAAAGGAAAGACTGACACAAACTACGCTGACGTTTGAAAACCGAAACTGACAATTGTGAGAGACATATCAGGTTCATCTGAAACTGAAAATTTTCAAAATTGAAAAAAAAAATTCAGTTTCAATAGCTTCTTAAAACAATTATTGGGTCGTCTTGGTAATATCCACCCTTTCAAAGGATCAACTTCAAAAATACGTAGAATTTTAAGGGCTACAACTTCCTAGTTGACCGTTTTTTGATATCTTTTACGGTTTCGGAGATAAATGTTAAAATAGTCCAGAACAACTTGATTTTACGCATTTGCTGTTTCACTAGGTCTTAAACCATCAGATAATTCACTAGATTCACTAAACAATCACTTTTTTCCTCTTTTGGTTTTATCCTTTCCCGTCTTCCCCCTCCCCCCCCCACTAATTCGCCCCGCCGACTCTTTGTGAGTCCGTTCCGGAAGTACATAGATGCCCTTCCCCTTCCACTTCTCCCCCCTCTCTCCCAGTTTTTATCGTCTTTTCTCGTTCTTTTTGTCCGTCCGGAGGAGCCAGACGGACGACTTGGAGGAGCATAAACGAGGGGTGAAAACGATTTGCGAACTGGGGGAAAGGGTAGTAAAAAACGGAGAGGGGGAGGGACCACCAGGCAAGAAGTGGTTGATTTTCGTTTTCATTTTCATTCTCGTTCGGCAATAAAGTTGGAGAGGGGCTGACAATGAGGGATGAGGGGCTGGGGCGAAGATGAATAAAATGATGAAAATGGAGTTTGAAGTGATTTTCAGGTTTTCAGTTTCAGAGAATATTGAAGTCGGATTCAGAAGTTGTTATTCTCAGTGGTGCTAATTCATTTACAATTAATAACAAATTTTAGAAAAAAAAATCAAAATTCTTCAAAACTACCATAGCTGGTAATACATATGATTGTAACTAGGTTCCATGTGTTTTTATAATTATCTAAATAAGATAAACTTCACAGCTTCAGTTAGTGTTCTGAAAATCTGAAAGGAGGAACATCTGGTTCATCTGAAACTGGAAATTTCTAAAATTTTGAAGTTTGAAAAACATTCCAGTTTTAAAAGCTAATCAAAAGAATAATTGGGTTGTCGTGTTAATAGTCGCATTCACAGAGTATTATCTCGTTAACAATAACAGGTATCAAAAAGTTGTTAACTACAAAAACATGCGAAATTTTAAGGGCTAAAACTTCTTTGTTGACAACTTTCTGTTATCTCTTATAGTTACTGAGATATGTAGCTTTTATGGTTCCTCAAACAAGTGAAAAAATTTCGGGATTTTTCGACGTACGTGTCATTAGTTGCAAGACAACATTTCAAGTTTCAAGATTTCTAGAAACAGTAAATCAGAAAGATAGAACCATTTTCCATAAAACTTGCATACTCCACATTTCAATGGTCATCGGACCTTAAAAATCGACATATTTATGGACAATCATCACATTGATCAGTTACATGCGAAACTGTCAATTGGATTTTTTATTTTTCAGTTTCAGAGATTCATTTTCTTTCTATGGGAGTGTATGGAATATTGAACTAGCAGTAATTCGGAAAAGATTCAAAACAAAATGTCTGATTCGAATTCCAAATGAATCAATCGCTTGGAAGCTTTGGTACGAATTAGTCCTAGTTCTTTTACAATTAAACTTTACCATCACTGTTTCGATAATTGATGTTCTGGGTGGTTTTCGGAAAATTGAGGCCACTTTCGAATAGGATACAACTTCATAATCTTTACAAAAGAAGAACTAATCAGCAAAAAATCAATGATTTTCTTTTTAAAACGAATGAGAAACAGTGGAAATATTGGGAGGAGGAAACTTTTTCTGTATTGGAAAAGGAAACAAATCGTTTCGTTAGACCCTAGTTTTCCAAATGAAATCTAACTGTAAGCGTTGAAAATTGACGTAAAATCAATTACTTTTTCAAATAAAAAAACGAAAAAATATTGTTTCAAAAAATCCAAAAACTTTTCTACGTTCTTCAAAATTGTTTGACCAATTGAATAGAGAAAAAACTCCTCCAAAAACATTTCCGTTTCTTTTTCCAAACCCCTATGAAATACCAGCCTGAACGTGCGGCTTCGCCGCACCAGGCTGGCGGGTTTTTTTTGGAAATGATCGATTTCCGCGTGAATACCATTTGATTTTGACGTGACCGGGTTAAATGCGCTCAGAAAACATTCGGAGAAACGGAAAAACGGACAGAATAAGCGAATTATTATATACGAATTATGATTTTTTGAAAATTGGCTCGTATCCCATAGAGATCTCCTTGAATTCAAACGCTTTTTTTCTAACATTCTGGTGAAACAGAGAAAAAATCTGGATGAATAATGAAAAAGTAGAGATATGTTGATCAAAATGATTGTTTACTCTCAAATCATTCTTATATAATAACTTTCTAATTCTGTCCCGATGTCTGTTTTTCCGTTTTTCCGTATGTTTTCTGTGCGCATTTGACCCGGTCACGTAAAAATCAAATGGTACTCACGCGGAAATCAAACATTTTTAGAAAAAAGACACGCCAGCCTGATGCAGCGCAGCCGCACGTTCAGGCTGGTCATGTTACAATTAAAATGAAAAAAAATTCAGTTTTAAAAATTTTATAAATTTTTCAACTTTTTAACTTTTTGTTGTTCACACAATACATAAATGCATAAAATGATCCCCTTTCTCAACATTTCAAAAATTTAAAGCGTACAACTAGTTTTTAATTTCCTTCCACTTTTCTGCCGAAAAATCATATAAAATTTTTCAAAAATTCGTTCATTTTTCAGTCTTCGTGAAATCTCCATGAATTCAAACGTTTTTTTTATCATACGCCTTCAAACAGTAACCCAAAAATCAAAAAGATTGTGTTAGAAACCGTATGCAGTTTAAAAGGCGCATAACAACTTGGCGAAAAAAACTTGACTGTAGCGCTGCGAGACCCATGCGTCGCGGCTTGAATTTTCTCAGAAAACAATAATAGCACTTATGAAAAAAGTTCAAAAAAAAACTAATGAAACACGGTAACTCTATTGATGAATCAACGATCAAAGTTACTCTCATTGTCAAAATGAAAAACTGAAACTGAAAAACTACTATTCTGTTTCACAACATTTTTATGAAATCTTCAACATCATCATATTGCTCACAATCAGTGAATCATTCTTATAATACAAAAGAGAAAGGGAGTACGTCTGTCATTCATTCAGTTTGTCCGCAATGGTTAAGAATAGGCGGCGGCGCCCATTTCGCCGTCCCTGATTGGTGTCGGCCGCGGCCCGAGTATAAATAGCGCGTGCCCGGTTCAATTACCCAACTGCTAAAATCAAAGTGTAGTATCTGTTCTTATCGTATTAACTACGGTAGGCTCCCGAATGAGTGTAATAAAGGTTATATGACTTTTTGAACCTATTTTTTAACCAAATATACCGTGTGATACAAATTTTGAAAGCCCTTTGTCTGGAAAGACGAAAAATGTGAACAACTAGCTGAAAGGACCTCCGTTTCAAAAGTTATGAGCGATTGAAGTGGAGCATGAGCAAAAAATGACGACTACGGGGTGAATTTCGTTTCTCTCTTGATGAAAATAAAGGGAACTTTGTTTCAGTGGGAGGTAAACACGTTTTC
This sequence comes from Caenorhabditis sp. 39 LS-2015, assembly GCA_900536345.3. Classification (NCBI taxonomy): domain Eukaryota; kingdom Metazoa; phylum Nematoda; class Chromadorea; order Rhabditida; family Rhabditidae; genus Caenorhabditis; species Caenorhabditis waitukubuli. The sequence continues at coordinate 3,246 of LR576496.1, read as the reverse complement.
TATTTTAATTTCACTAATCAACCATGATTAGATTAGGACAAAACGATTTAGTTGAGGCGTCGAACTCGCGGCCTCTCTGCTGCGCGCTGCCCGCACTATCCACTAGGCTGTCGGTTTTCGGTCAGTTTGTCGACCGGGGAACAGGGAGCGAGCAGACTGTTTCTCGCGTCCCTTTCCCGGCTTTTCGACTGCTATACATATACTGTATGATATACTGTTGACGTGCGGAGTCGAACTCACTGTCTCTCTGCTGCGCGCTGACATCGTTATCCACTGGGTTGTCGGCATGCGGTCAGTTTGTCGACCGGAGAACAGGGAGCGAGCAGACTGTCTCTCGCGTTCCTTTCCCAGTTCTATCTATTCGATTGCGGTCTGTTCAAAAGTCGGTGCAGCAAAAAATTTGACTAACAAGTAAGTATTTCTCTAGATTAGACCTCAAGAGATCGTTTCACCGTATTCCTGTTTGGACCCTTCCGGACAGGAGATAGTATTTAGCGTTTGTAATAGTGGAGAATGAGTAAACGAGACCCCGATGTTTCGCAACGCGACGTTTTGCAATTGTAACGTTTCGCAACATTGAAAAAAAAGCAGCTGTAACAACTCGCCAGTTCGCAACTCGATTTTTTTTCTGCCCACAATTCGTATTGACATGTGGAGTTGCGAAACGTTACAGTTGTGAAGTGGCGAGTTGCGAAACGTTACGGTTACAAAGCGGCGATTTGTGCAACGTTACAGTTGTGAGATGACGAGTTGCGGAACATTAATGTTGCGAAACCTGGGAATATTGCGAAACGTCGCGTTGCCAAATATGGGGGTCTCGAGTAAACCAGGGTCAAAATGTGGGTTCCTCGAATGCCAAAGGTCACTTTTATCCTCTAGGTGCTGTTGGTATTCGAACTCGCGGGTTCTCTACTGTGTGCTGCCATTACTATTCCCTAGGCCCAGCATCCAGTCACTTTCACCCAATCCAAAACAGGTGAAACACTACTTTCCGCTTTAGATAGGGATTCAAGAGATCTTTTCACCGTACTCAAGCGTAAGCTGAGCTTTCTTTCAATTGACTTGCCGAATAGAATCATCGGAAAAAAATAGTTTCTTGGGCGAACAGGCCAAATCTTAGACGCTGCTAATTGATACTTCAATAGTATGATCCTGCTTAGTGGGCACCCCAATATATTGCAAGCGACGTTTCGCAACTGTAACGTTTCGCAACTCCAAATGTCAAGATATATTTTTTCAACAGATTTTTAAATATGAAGTTTGAGAGAGCATTGTGAAGAGAATAATGCGAGCTACGGAACAGTACAGTTGCGAAATTCGCTTTTTCAATGTTTAAAAACGATATTGTTGAAAACGATATTGCACCCTCCCTTCTGTTTGGTGTCAACCTCGGAAAATAATTAGGTCCCACGATTCGCAGTCATTCTTTGCAAATGGGACTCATTATTGAACTTCATCCATAAATATAAACCAAATATCGATTGGAACTCGCGATGAACTACATGAAATGGTTCACTTATTATAAGTAGTCTACAACTAGCGGAATCCAGCTGGAAACGGCGGCGATAGCCGCCGGAGCCAGGCTGGTGACTTATACAAAATTTTAAAATTTCAGAAAAACTCTCTTTCGAAAAACGTATGAAAGTGTTTTTTTGCCAAATAAACAATCAAACTCCAGGTATTCAGATCTCCTTGAAATCAAACGTTTTTTCATCATTTTTTAGTAAATGTTGAAAAAAACCGAATGGAGAAAGACTAATGAAACATGCGAGATGTATTCGTCTATGCTTGTCATGACAATTGCGATTCAAAATTACTCTCAAAAATAAACAAACATTGAAACTTAAAAAAATTTCCGTTACTAACAAATTTCATACATTTCTCAGTTTTTTCCCAATTTTCAATCACCCATACCCATTACTATTACTGTTCTCTGACGTTGTGCCCCCAATGGCAGAGTTCTTGCGGGTCGGAAACTCTTCCATCTCCCGTTGGTCTCGCCACGAACAGTGTGCCCAAAAAAAAGCACGAGTTTCCAACTCGAGCGCTTTTCCCGAGAGCTTGAGTTGGTCGGCGGCGGCCGACCTGGTGGGAGCGAGCGGTCGCCGCCGCGCAGTGCAGCTGCCCTCGCAAAAAGCGTTCGAGTTGGAAACTCGTGCTTTTTTTTGGGCAGACTGTTCGTGGCGAGACCAACGGGAGATGGAAGAAATTCCGGCCAGCAGAAACCTTGCCATTGGGGGCGCATCGTCAGAGAACAGTAATATGTATGTATAATCAACATTCAATCCGAATTATACATTTCTAATTTTGAGTCAACTTTCCCTGAAAATTGGGAACGTTTTTGGCTAAAACCGAAAATTTTCGGTGAAATTGATGAAAAATCGCTCAAATTCTAGGATTTCAAGACAGATATTATGCGCTCCTGATTGTGAGATCGTAAGAGTTGAGATTTCAAACGCGGCCGTGTCCCGCCACGATGTTCTCTTTCTTTGTAAAACTATGGTAGAATACACCGAAGTTTCACAAAAAACTAAGTAAGTCGTGGCGGGACCCGCTCGCGTTTGAAATCTCAACTCTTACGATCTCCGGAGCGCATAATAGAAAGTTGGTGAAATTCCACGTTGCAAATATTCACCATTTCGGAACAGTTGATCAATATGATAATTAACGATAAAAATTACTCTCAATATGAAAAAAATTGAAACTTAAAAAAATTTCCGTTTCAAAAATTTCATAAATTTTTCAACTTTTACACAATTTTCAATCTCACACAGACACCCCTACACTTCTCTAAAATCAACTTTCAATCCGAATTTTTGAATTATTTTGGGCAATTTCGGGAGAAAAAATGGTCTTCAGATCAATTTGAATTATTCATCTGGGAGTTGTAGACATTCAAAATTTCATGTTTCAAAGGTAAAACTTAACAAAAAATATCAGCAAACGTATGATTGACCGCTCAAAATACGCCCAAATTCGTGGATTTTGATTTCGAAATACATAGAAAGTTTGCCATCATTCCGCTTTTTTAATACTGAGCATCTCAGATCTGTTGATCAATAGGACAGCTACAGGGTGGCCGCTATATATTTGAGCATAATTCCCAAACCAAAATTCAGAAATTGATGAGACTCAACAAAACTTTTGCTTGGATCATAACAATTGTTTTTCAATTAATACTTTTTGACCTGACCGCTTTTCCTGACGGTGACGGCCTGAAGACGTTGGAAGTGGGCCCCCTCCGCG
>LR576482.1:0-16090 GCA_900536345.3 Caenorhabditis sp. 39 LS-2015 | reverse complement strand
AATTAGTTTTATTATTCGCCGCACTCCATCGATTCGTCACAAACTTCACAGCTTTCCCATGTCCAAAACCGTTCGTCTGCTTCTCCAAATCGAAAATTCGATTTGGAATCTTTGGAAGACGGTCTTGTTCCAGATTTCGACTCAAACAATCCACTGCCAAATCTGAACAAAAAATTGAGATCAGTACGATGCTCCGAAATTCCATTACCATATCTGGTGGCTGCGGAGGGGTTTGTTAGGGATATTTTAAGAGGGAAAAGGTCGAGAATCCAGGATTCCAGGTCTTCCAGTGGTAGTTTTGTCATTCCGATTACTGTAGCTGAAGTGGCAGCAATATCCGTTAGAAATTTGCGAAGGAGCATCTGGAAAACGGAGGGAAATGCATTTGGCGCCAAAATTTGATCTACCGGATGAACAGCACGCAGGAGGGCTTCTGGAGTGTCGTAAAAGGTCAAATTGACATTTCTAACAGTTTTCTAGCAATTTTCAAAAAATTTTTTGAAAAAAAAACAGTTTAGTACGATGCTCCGAAAAGTCCGCCTGCACTCTGTTGATCGGTAGGTCAAATTTTGGCGCCAAACTTTTTTTTTAATAATTTCCAACGGTTTTCAGTGGAGTAACAAAAAAACAGGTAAAAATCAACAAGAACGGCTTAAAACGACCCAAAAACCGATTTGGCGCCAAAATTTGACCTACCGGATAAACAGAGCCCCAGCGGAATTTTGGAGTGTTGTACTGAACTGAAATTTAGCTTCCAAACAATTTTCAACTTTCTGATTCAGATACCGTGGAGAAAATCATAAAATTGAAGAAATTTCATCATCAGTACGAAATTCCAAAATTCCGACTGCACTGTGTTTAGCAGGTAGGTCTAATTTTGGCGCCAAACTCAGATTTTCCTCAATTTTCCACGATTTTTCATGTTTTTCAGGTGTTCCTTCAACATTCTCCCACCTGCCGATGAGTGATGCCCTTATGCTTCGGATCCTTCTTCAACACATCAATCCGATCGATACTAATCAATAATCTTCTTTCCTGCCGTGCCAATTTCTTGATTACTGTATAAATTTTCCTCTTTCCCATATTCACCACATTCTTAGACACGTGAACATGTGTCACGTGGCAATTCCGTGCAATTCCACGTGTCCACGCGGTTTTTCCCGAATCCGCGGCTCCGGAGAGCAGCAACCAGTGGATTTCCGGTTTCTTTTCTTTTACGGACTGCCACGTGGCAAGGGACAACGGGACGCATACAGTAATACTCAAAAAAGTTCTTAAGTCAAATGGAAATTCCCGATTTTCCACGTGGCATTGCTCTTTTTGACTTGTCAACTCTTCCAGGGTTACTGTAGCCAGAGGGGAGACGATTCCACGGAAACACGCGTCACGGAATACTGTATCAGGGTGGGTGGAAGGTTTTTGAGGACGAATGGGGTACGGTAGCTCGCCGGTGGCCAGGAAGAAGTGGGTTTTTAGAAGGTCCAGGACTGGGTCGAGGGAGGTGGGCTGGAAGTTTTTTTTTGAAATGAAGTGTGAAAAATACAATGAAAAACTACCAAAAAACCGCTCAAAAAGGTCTAAAACCACTAAAGGATGAGTTTGGCGCCAAAATTTGATCTACCGGATAAACACAGTGCAGGTGGAATTTTGGAGCATCGTAGTGAATATGAAAATTTTGGATTTGATGAGTTTTGTCATTGGAATATGTATCAGAGCGTTGAGAATCGTAAGGAAATCAAATTTGAGTTCAGTACGATGCTCCGAAATTCCGTTATGGCTCTGTTTATGGCGCCAAACTTGGTTTTTTTTTTGATTTTTCGTGTTTTTTGGCTGTTTCATGTGGAAATGTAACCTAAAAACTATTAAAAACTGCAAAAATTGAGTTTTTCGCCAAAATTGAGCAAAAGATAAACTGAGCACATTTGGGTCCCAAGCGGAATATCGGAGCGTCGTAGTAAATATTAAAATTTTGAAATTTTTTCAATGGAATCAGATTCAGAATACTGAAAACCATTATGAAATCAAATTTCAGCTCCGTACGATGCTCCGAAATTCCGCTTGCGCTGTGTTTATCTGGTAGGTCAAATTTTGGCGCCAAACTCGTTTTTCATCGATTTTTAGCGGTTTTTGATGGTTTTTAGGTGGTTTTTGTTGATTTTCAACTGTGTTGCCTAATTCCTTGATAAAAAATTTTAGAAAAAATTCCAAAAAAAAAATCATTTTTTTTTCAAATTTTCTAATTTTTTTCGGTAATATTTCCAACTCACCACTTCATCCACTTGTTGAATCTTCTCCATTCCCATCTTCTCGTCTTTTATACGTATCCTTTCTCTCTCGGCCATTCTCACTTTGATATAGCTCTCCGGAGTCATATTCAACGCGTTCAACTCAGCCTCTCGCATTTCGCGAACCATTTTTCGAGCGAAATAGCCACGGGTTCTCTGTTTTTTTCGAAAAAATAAGTTTTGGATTACTGTAGGTACCATATGCCTACCGCTTGTATCCGAATCGCCGCTTGGGTCGCGTCGATTTCCGCTTTTTGACCGTGAAGTTCGGCGGCTCTTTCGCGGACGAAACGGACATAGTTTCGACGCGAAATTGCTTGGTATTCTGTAAGAAATAGATGAACAAGATGGAAAACGACCTAAAGTGCCGCTAAAACCGCAAAAAAAAAAACAGCGCTCAAGCGGAATATCGGAGCATCGTACGGATTCATTTTTTTGCGATTTTGTCTACGGAATCTAAATTTGATTCTTGAAAAACATATGGGAAACAAATTTCAGTTCAGTACGATGCTCCGAAATTCCGCCTGCGCTCTGTTTATCCAATAGGTCAAATTTTGGCGCCAAACTCGTTTTCTATCGATTTTAGGTCATTTTAGACCGTTTTTGATTGTTTTTCACGCAGTTTTCTGCTTTTTGCACTTACTTCTCTCCAATTTCTGAATAATCAACACGGCATCCTCAATCGACAGCAATTTCGTCTCCTCGCCTTCATGATCCTCGAAATCAATGTCGAAATCGGTTTGGGTCTTCAGAAAAGATTCCCGAAAGTGTTTTTGCTCTAGGCACGCTTTTTTCACTTCCAGATGATGCTGATGACGTCCGGATGCCACGTCACTAACCATCCGCCACGTGGCACAAAAATCGATATCAGTCTGGGTTAGGCCATGTGCCACGTGGCAGTTTTCAAAGTCCGGGGAGCACAGAAATTGTGGATTTTTTGATAAGGTGTTGAGGAAAAATTGGGAGAGAAGATGGGCGGTTGCTAAAATTTTTTTGGAATTTTTTTGAATTTTTTTTTTGAATTTTTTGTATTTTTTACCTAGCAAACACTTCAAATTGGTCTGCGATCCTTCAATTGATAACATCTTATCAGCAACTTTTACAGCTTTTATCAACTTAAAAAATGTCTCACATATCAGGTCCCTTCGGGCATTTGAACGGAGATTTGACACTTGGCGGGTCGGAAAATGGTTTTTGTTAGGCAGGTACCATGTATTTTGTGCTTTATCTCTAGAACGGTAAGAGATATTGAAAAATTGTCAATTAACAAAATGTAGCTCTTAAAATTTTAAATGTTTTTGTAGTTGACTATTTTTTGATATCTTTTATGGTTCCTGACTTATATTAGCAAGAACATGGTGCATCGCGCTTGCCACAGTGCGTCTATATACTATTAACTATTAGGTCCATATCTCAAGAACCGTAACAGATATTAAAAAATTGTCAACTACAAAAATACGTGAAATTTTAAAAGCTACAACTTTGTAGATGACCGTTTTTTGATACCTTTAGCCGTTTTTGAGATATAGCACAAAAACCCCAAAGCAACTGTACTTACTGCAGAGCCATTTTTCGATTTTTCCAATTTCTCCAGTTTTTCGGAAATTTCAGTCAATAAATCCAATAATTCTTCCTTGGTAAGGTGAGTTCGAGGGTAGAGAGGTGGCATTTTGGGAAACTATTGAGAATAATAACTTTGACTGCCTCCAAAGGACAGGGTCAGTGAGGTGGAAACGCCACCCATATTCCACTTCCGGAAGGTATTGGAAATTGGGGAAAATTGCGAAATCGTATGGAAAACAGCTTAAGTTAACTGAAAATCGATGAAAAAGTTCGTTTGGCGGCAAAATTTGACCTACTGGATGAACATGGTGCAGGCGGAATTCCGGAATTTCGGAGCATCGTACTGAAAATGAATTTCTCGAGTTTTAAGATTTTCTCAATGGATTGTGATGCAGAATGTTGAAAAACAAATGGCAACTAAATTTCAGTGTAGTACGACACTCCGAAATCCCGCCAGCGCTCTGTTTATCCAGTAGGTCAACGCGACGTTTCGCAATTTTTAACTTCAAAACTATAAACTTTTAGAACGTATGGAAAAAATTTAAGAATTTTTTAATGGACATTCAAATGGACATAAAAATTTGCGATTTGGGTAAACATGGTGCTTCACTGATAAGTACTGATAAGCATTTTTTAAACGGAGCAAGCCATGGAATCAACAGCAGAAAATGAGTCGTGAGGATAGTTTCATTGATTTTTATCATTCTTATATAATAACTTTCTTAGGCTGGTAACTTTATATTCATTTGGTTCTTCTTTCTTCGTTTCAGTATGGGTTTCGAAGTCACTCCCTCAACCTGGACTATCGATGTCTCCAAATCATCCAAAATGGTATTCACTGTCACGAACAATACTGATTTTGGCAGCTTTAGTGGAATAGGTCATTCAAAACATTTTAGATGCAATACAATAGGTTTGTGAGAATAGTTTGTTGATTCTCGAGGATTCAATTTCAGGAAAAATATGGAAGTCGGGAGTAGAAAAAATACGTTTGCTGTTGAATATCTTGCAAACGGGGACGATGATATGGGCAAAATGCATTTGAGATTTTTAATGTACGGTGATCGGCAAGAAATGAGCAAACAAATTCAAATCCAAACCATCAATACAAAGTGTGAAGCAGAACAGGAAGAAAACGAGAAAAAGTAAGATCTCATGACGATTACAGTATTCACCAGTGATTTAAGTTCCGAATTCCTCGAATGCAAGATTTGTCTATTAAAATATGATGAGGACGAACGTATACCAAGAATTTTGACTTGTGGACATACTTTGTGTTCCGAATGTGCAGAGAGTCTGTGGAAAGTCCAGAATCGACAAAGGATCATTTGTCCATTTGACAGAACAGTCACTACTCTTCCAAGTGAGCAAGAGAAAGTATACAGTTACATGTCATCATTAGGCTGTTTAGATTTTCAACTTGGCATTAACAGTTTGGCCAAGAATTTTTCTCTGTTAGAGATGCTAGGATCAGAGAAAACACGGAAAGCTCCAATTCGTGTTGAATCATTGAACAGTACTACCACGGAACCATCGGATACCCCGTGTGCCGAGAATCCGTATCATGAAGCGACAGTGTTCTGTGTCAATTGTGAAGTGGATTTGTGTGAAGAGTAAGAAATATGAAAGATTTGCACATAATTTAGCATAATATTGGTGTAACAGATGCCACGCTCAAGGGCATATTTTGAAAATACTCCAAAAACACAAGAAACTTCCGCTCTCCGAGAAACCAGTTCAACTTCCAAAATGTCCGTGTCATCCACACAACACTGCCAAGTTTAAGTGTCAAGTGAGTATCAGGTCACTCCCATCATCCTTCTCTTTTTTATAGGAATCTTCCTGTTCCAAACCCTCAAAACTACTCTGTCAAACTTGCTTACTCCAAGAGCACAAAGGACATTCTTATGAGCATCTAATGGAAACTGTGTCCAAGAACCGAAAAGAATTGGAAGATTTGATTTCGGCAATTTGTGGAAAAATGGAAATGCTGCAGGATTTCATTCATAACCAGAAACAAAGCATTGCATGCTACCAGCAAAACAGTGACATGGTCATTGAAAAACGCAACAACTTGACAAAGCAGTTTGAAGAAAAAAAGCGAAAAGCTTTGTCAGAGTTTGATGCTGGGGTAGATTTACGGAAGCAAATATGTCAACAAATCAATGCAAAATTGGTAACTCAGTCTCGGAATGTATCGGAAGTCAAGAAGGAGATCGAGAAGATTCTCAAGTCAAAAGTGAACTTGTTCTGCATTGAAGACGTCGCAAAACGGACAGAGAACTTTTTGGATGAAGAGCTTACCTGTAAGAATTGCTAGGTATTTGAAAATAAAAAAAAACGAAATTCAGATTATGATGAATCGGACTTATTTGATGTTGTTTTGAACGAGAAAATGGAACTAGAATGGGAACTCGAGGAAGAAACAACTGAAGAATAGTGCTCTGCGATTTCCAATTCAATAAATAAAACTTTTCAATTTCATTTCTCACATTCCATTGTCTAATTCCTAATTGACACCCCTCCATCCATCCCTAGCCAAACTCATCATCGACAACTCATCCCCCATCCGATCCCAAAACAAACACGGGCCTTGTCCGTATTCCGTCCGTATACACCACTTCTGAAGAGCAAGGCGGATGGATGGGTATAATAACAAACTCTCGGTGTGTCAATCGGGATCCATCCCCGACAAAGAGTATCACTTGCTCGCGCACCGCTCACTTTCGGTAATTTGATAGTCGACAAGGCGCTTCTTTTCGCACATTGTCTTGTCTCGAGAAAGGTGGTACTGTATGTATTATGTGTCTTGTGCGGTGAGAAGGGGAGAGAAGAAGGGGGGAATGAGCGAGTTGTTTGCGCACAAAACTAATCTTACGGTTACGGTAGCATGGGGAGAAGCGATTGGACTGAATCTTGGGATTGTGTCTACTCGGTAGGTCAAAATTTGGCGCCAAACTCATTTTTTGATAATATTGCAAAAAAAGAGGTGAAAAACCATCAAAAACGCCCGAAAATGACCAAAAATCACCTAAAATCGACAAAAACCGAATTTCGCACCAAAATTTGGCCTACCTGATAAACACAGTGCAAGCGGAATTTCGGAGCATCGTAGTGAACTTGAAAGTTTTTGAGTTTTAGTTTTTGAGTCTTATCTACGGAATTTAAAACAGATTTAAAAAAAAAAAACCGTGAGGAAATCAAATTTCAGTTCCGTACGATGCTCCGAAATTCCGCTTGCACTGTGTTTAGCAAGTAGGTCAAATTTTGGCGCCAAACTCGTTTTTTGATGGTATTGTACAAAAAGAAGTGAAAAAACCAATAAAAACGACTGAAAATGACCAAAAAACCAATTTGGCGCTAAAATTTGACCTACCGGATAAACAGGAAGCTGACGGGATTTTGGAGCATTGTGCTGAACTGAAATTTGATTTCCATCAGTTTTTCAAAATTTTTATTTGGATTCCGTTGAAAAATCTCAAAAAATTGAGTCAGTACGATGCTCCGAAATCCCGTTTGGGTTGTGTTTAGCAGGTAGGTCAAATTTTGGCGCCAAATTTAAACTTGCACCGATTTTAAGCAATTTTCAGTAATTTCTGAGCAACCAGGAAGCTGGCGAGATTTTGGATTATGGTACTGAACTAAATATTGGCTTTTATAGGTTTCTCAACATTCTGATTCAAATATCATTGGAAAATTCTCGAAATGTTGGTTATTTACATCAAGAAACAAGCTACAGTAATACTCATAGTAAAACTTCATTCATTCCCTCCAATTCATTACTCATAAGGCTTAAAAATGACAATCTCCTTCTTGACACACTCCTTCCGCTCTTTCTCCTCCTCCTCCTCCATCATCATCTCCTCCCGCCTCGGCGACTGACTCGCCGTGCTCATCGCATCGTCAGTCTCCGACCGTTCCGCCCGTTCCGACGCACAATTCGTTTTCCGCCACTTTGCCCGTCGATTCGAGAACCAAACTTGGATTCGGGCCTCGGGGAGGTTGGTTTGTTTTACGAGATCCGCACGTTGTTGAGTGGAGGGGTAGGGCTCGCGCAGGAAGACCTCTTCGAGGGATTGCAGTTGGTCTGGAAGGAAGAATAGCTTTTGATTGGGGTGGAGCCACTCTTTTAGACTTACCATTGGTAAAAGTGCTTCTAGAAAGTCTCCTTGAATTTGCTCCCCCTGTTGAATCATCCTCCGACAGACTTGGATTCGACTCGACCACCTGACCACCTACAACCCCACCTCCTCCACTTCCTCCATTCAAATTCAGATTGAGATTGAGACCAATTTGACTTTGACTCAACAAAAACTGAAGATGCCCTGGATTCGGCAACAATCCAGGCCAAACTAGAGGCAGAGGGAATGGAAAAGTGGGAGGATGAAGTGGGAGACGGGCGGTGTTCGGACGGATTTGAGGACGGGCGAGGTGCTGGGCGGACAGGATCATTTGGAGCTCCTCGGCGGCTCTTTCGGCTGCTCGGGTGCGTAGGATACGGTTTATGGAGGAGACCGAGGGCGGGGTGGTGCAGACTTCTGGAAGAAAAGGGGGGAGGTTGAAAGAGAAAGTGGGAATTGGGGCAGGTTGGTTAGGAAATCGCATTGAGATCTCATTAGATCAAATTTGATATTAGTCGCTTCAAGACCTAATCGCTTCAAGGTTTGAATCAATCGCGCCAAGACCTTATCTTGATTGCTCCTAGATTGCTGTGAGACCCAATCGCGCCAAAACTCAAACAGATCTCTTTGAGTCCCAATTGCGCTAGGATCCGGCCAATCGCGCCAAAACCTTAATCGCTTTAAGACCATATCGCTTTTAGACCTAATCGCATTTTCAAAACCATATTGCGCCGAGGTTTGAATCAATCGCACCAAGAGCTTATCTCAATCGCTTCAAAATTTGAACCAATCGCGTCAAAACCCTTATCGCTTCGAGACCTTACCGCGCCAAGACCCAATCCCCCAACTCACCCTCACTTATCAACTTCTCCCTAATCTCCCAGGCAAAAATCGTCGGATTATCCCTTTTATACTGCTCGATCTTGGCCACCACTTGAGGAGTCGCTACCTGAAAGTCATCTGGGTTACTGTAACTACCATAATCCAACCGTACCTTTGGCTTAGTGCCAGCGCCTCCACCACCACTTCCTCCAGCTGGCTTTGAGGATCCGTCAGAGTGAGAGTTTCGCCGCGTCATTTTGCCCATGTTGTTGTGAGCTCCTGAAGATTGGGTTTGGATTGTAGAGTTGGGTAGGGTACAGTAATCTACACTACAGTAACCTAGGCTACTGTAACTCTAAGCTATCGTAATCCTTACCCCAAAAATGCAAAAGTTGCTCCTGAGACAGCGTCGTTGTCGGTTGCGTAGTCATTTAGGAATAAATGAACAAGCTCGCCGACAACGACGATCTAAGCTTATCCCCTCAAGCCCCGCCCCTTTTCTCTACAGTAACCCGACACGGGCGGCTCTCTTTCTCTTTTGACGGCCGGTATTGTTCGAACAATACGGGCGACATGATGACAAGCAGCGGATTAGCTGAGGAGGGCGGATAATTAGTACTGGGGAAAGGGGGCAAGGAGCCACTTGATGGGTCACGTTTGGATAGGAATTTGGGAATACTGGGCAACAGGTGGTTTTGAAATTGATGTGAAGGTTACGGTAGGCTACAGGAAGCTGGAAAAATACAAAAAATTGAAAAAAACAATTTTTTTGAAAAACTATTTCCAAAAAGTTGAAATTTTTCTTCTTTTAATTCTATAAAAAATTTCAACTAAAAACCCGTCCAAATTTTTTTTTATTTTTCAAAATCCAAATTGCAACTCATATTTCTGCCAAAAAAATCCATCTGAAACGTTTAATTTTTTAAAACGATGCTCCGAAGTTCCGCTTGGCCAAATGTCATCCAATCTAAATTCTGGGTCCTAAAATCTATTTGAACTTTCTAATTTCCACCTGAAAAAGGCAAAAACCACCAAAAAACCATTCAAAGTCACTCAAAATCGATGAAAATCAAGTTTGGTGTCAAAATTTGACCTACCGATAAACACAGCCCGAGCGGAATTTTCGGAGCATCGTACTAAACTGAAATTTCGGTTTCCAAACAGTTTTCGACATTTTTATATCGATTTCTGTTTAGAAATTGAAAATTCTGAGGTTTTCAGTTTCAGTACGATGCTCCAAAATTCCGCTTGGGCTGTGTTTATCGGTAGGTCAAATTTCGGTTTTCATCGATTTTAAGGGATTTTTGACCATTTTCAAGCAGTTTCTTGCCCAAATTACTCTATTTTTTACAATTTATATTTGGTCCTGATTTTGGATCCTCCATCGCTACCCATCTTGCAGCTGCCCACCCATTCCTGCATCCATCAAAAAGCCAACCTAATCTCCACTTGTTCCCCGTTTCCGTTCCGTTCAAAAACCAGTCAAAACCATGTCTTATGTTATGCAAATCCTCCTTTGGCATGCACCCCTCCCCCCGACACCTCAAGTACCATGTCGGGTTCTCTTGGACCGCCGGATACGGTGTGAGTGTGAGCACAATAGTGATTACGGAAGGGGTGAGAGAAGATGTCAAGTGGGCCGGGGAGGAGAAGAACATGCAAGACTGAAATATGATATGGGTGTCTTTGTGCTCTTCTTTATGTGTCGCACAAGTTCGGATCGGTCTGAGTCCAAAGCCAAATCCAAATCCGTTTTTGATTTTTGAGAGAGGAGAGGAAGTTGGGAAGGTGACGAGGGGATGGATAAATGGAACATATGTATGACCCATTGCGCAATTGGACTATGAGGTGTGAAAGGGAATGTGGACCTTATTGGACAACCTTAATGTTAAGGAAACAATCAGTTATCTTCAGTGACCTTTTTTTGGCAGAATCAGACTTATTTGAATCGAGGTGACCAATTATCAGTCGATTTGAGCTTTTTTGAACTGGTTTCATCAAATTTTGCCTTTTTTTGCCTATTTTGGTCTGTTTTAGACCATTTTGGCCTACTTTTGCCTTTTTCAGCATATCTCATCCCAGTTTGGCCTATTTTGTCCTATTTCCGCCTTTTCTGGTATATTATCGCCCGTTTTTGTCTCTTTCTGTCTATTTTTGCCTTCTTTGCTACATTTTGCCCTCTCTTAAACTACTTTGGCCTAACTTGGCATGTTTTGGCATATTTTGGCATAGTTTGGCTATGTTTGCAGATTTTTGCCTATTGCATTCCAGTCCAGAACTTTTTTCGGGCTACTAATTTTACAATTAGAGTATTTGGCACAATTTCAATAATTTTGAGCCAATTTCGGCCAATTTTGAGTCATTTGAACCTGTTTGGATCACTTGAAACCTATTTTCGGCTATTTAGACCTACTCGAGCTTAATTTGACTTGTTTGGGCTACCTGAAGCCACTTTGTCGCAATCTGAACTCACTTAAACCGATTTTCTCTTTTTTTGAAAAATTCGGGTTTGTCTTGAGCCAATTGGAGTCGATTGAAACCAATTTTTCCTAAATATAATCCAGTTTCTGTTTCTGAACAGTATTGAACTTCTCAATAGAGCCCCCCCCCCCAAAAAAAAAAACAGAATAAAAACATGTTTCACGTAAACACCTCACGTGTCACCCTTCTTCCCTCGCTAATCTTTTAATCTCAAGGTCGTCGAAAAAATCGATAATTTCGGGGGAAAAATGACGAATCAAAAATTCATTCACTTCTTACTCACCCTCTACTAACCGTCTACTAACGACTACTCGCACCTTCACTCCGATCTACCAGGATCTCTACTAACTCTACTCTACTAACCACCGCCATCAATGAGCACCAACATTCCCGGATTTATCGATCGGATATTGTCAGGTAAGGGGGGGGGATAAGTTGGTTGATAAGCTGATGACTTGCAGTCAATGACACAACGAATCCGTCGCTGACGCATTGCGTCCGCGAGTCTGAAATCGACGACGTCATCCAGATGTGCACCCAAGTGATTTTGGATCAAGCGACTATGGTCGAGGTTCAGGCACCGATTGCGGTGGGTTTTCTAGGCCACGGAAAAGGGGAAATTAGGCCATGGGTCGGAAAAATAGGGTTAGGCTAGAACTTGAACTAGAATCGTTCCTAGGCCTACCTTCTTGGGCTCGGGGTCACCAACGAGTGGATGGTGAATGTTAGGCCATGACTCTGGGACAATTGGGGTTAGGTTAGGCTAGAACTTGAACTAGAAGGGTTCCTAGGCCACCAAGGGAAGAAGTTAGGCCATATTTCTTAGGCCATAATTTCGGTTTCTCTGAGAAACTTGCCGGATTCCAGGTCTGCGGCGACATCCACGGTCAGTTCACCGACCTGCTCCGCATCTTCAACCGCTGCTCCTTCCCACCAGACCAAAGCTACCTATTCCTCGGCGATTACGTCGACCGCGGCCGTCAACAAATCGAAGTGATTTGCCTCCTGATGGCCTACAAAATCCGCTACCGAACCACATTCTTCATCCTCCGCGGCAACCACGAATGCGCGTCGATCAACCGGACGTATGGCTTCTATGACGAGTGCAAACGACGGTACTCGCTGAGTTTGTACAATGCTTTTCAGGTTTGTACATGGAAAGTTACTGTATTCCTATGAATTTCGTTGCAGGACCTGTTCAACGCACTTCCGCTGTGCGCGCTGATCTCTGGACGCATTTTCTGCATGCATGGAGGCCTGAGTCCGCACATCGAGACTTGGAAACAACTGACGAGTATCAAACGGCCATTTGATCCGCCAAACAAGTCTATCGCCATGGATCTGCTATGGTCGGATCCGGAGAATAACATGACGGGATGGGCGAACAACTCTCGAGGCGTTTCGTACATTTTCGGGGCGGATGTGGTGAAGGAATTTAACGAGAAGATGAACATTGACTTGATTGCCAGGGGACATCAGGTTAGTACAGACCGCGACACTTCGCAACCGACTTTCAAATCCGTTCCAGGTCGTCCAAGACGGCTATGAGTTCTTTGCCGGTCGCCGCCTCGTCACAATCTTCTCGGCACCCAAATACTGTGGAGAGTTTGATAACAATGCCGGTGTGATGATTGTCGATGAACGACTCGTTGTCTCTTTTGAGATTCTGAAACCAGCCACCCGAGAGATTACTGTGAAGGCTCGGGGCGCCGGGAAGACTGGATCGTCGAGGAGCATGCTGGTCAGCAGTCGCGGACCAAAGTCTAAGATGGGATGATGGACTGAACTGGGATACTAACGGATTTATCATAAAACACTTTTTGATTATCTATTATCAGCAACATATCATGGTGAGGTAAAATTCAAATAGTTACATTATGAGCAGTGACTGTGCACTATTTGGTTGCGATTGCCTTACATTGCAAGTCCATTTCCTTGTTCAAATAGATGTCGAATTGATCAATTGACAAATGATCTGAGTTCATCTTATTATTAGCAGTCTCAGGCGAAAACGTTAAGTGGCCTAGAAATGGGGGCGTCGGATCCTAGGCCACGGCCCCGCCGGGTCTCGCCACGACGCAAGCGACGACGAGCTTTTCCTCGAGAATTTCGAAATGATTTACGTATTTTCTGCTGTTTTTCCTTGAATATTGAACGATTTTAGTGTGAGTTAAAAAAATAAGTATTTTACGCGATTTTTTCAGAGAAATTAGTGGGAAAAACTCTATTTTTGGGATATGACACTGAATTTTGCCTCAATTCCTGTTGTTTTTTGTAAATTCACACTAAAATCGTTCAATATTCGAGGAAAAACAGTAGAAAAAACTAAAAAATCCTGATATTTATCCTGATACATTGCAAGTCCATTTCCTCGTTCAAATAGATGTCGAATTGATCAATTGGCAAATGATCTGAGTTCAATTCTTATCATTATTAAGTTTCCCCCTCCCCCTCTCCAATTCTCACGTTTAAACTCCCTATTCAAAAAGCCCTCTGCCCGTTTTGCCACGTCATCAATGCTGAACAAGTTCGCTTTTAACTTGAGAATCTTCTCGATCTCCTTCTTGACTCCAGAAGCTTCCTGGCACCGACTTTCCAAATCTTCCTTCTGTTCTGCAGCTTCCTTCTCTACAAATTCTGCCCAAGAATCAAAAGTTGACAGCGCTATTCCCTGTTTTTCTTCAAATTGGTCTATTATGTCGTTCCGTTTTTCCATTAACAAGGCACTCTCAGGTTCAAAACTCAAAATGCTCTTTTCCTGCAATTGAATACAATGTCGCAAAAGTTCCGTTTTTGCACAAATTTCCAGAAGCAAGTCTTCAAGTTCTTTTTGATTCCTGGACGCAGTTTCCAGAAGATGCTCATACCAATGTCCTTTGTGTTCTTGGAGTGAGCAAAATTTACAGAACAGTTTTGAGGGTTGGGAACAAAAAGATTTCTGGAAAATGAGAATGATGATACCTTGAAGTGACAGAATGCTCACTTGACACTTGAACTCTGCAGTGATTCTTGGATGCCTGGGACAATTTGGAAGTTGAATTGGCTTCTTGGAGAGCGGAAGTTTCTTGTGACTTTGAAAAACTCTCGGCAGATGAATTTTTGCATAACACCTATCAAAAACAGAGATGCTCAAAGTATGTTGACTTACTTTTTACAAAAATCCATTTCACAACTGACACAGAACACTGTCGCTTCGTGATGAGGATTCTCAGCACACGGGGTATCCGATGGTTCCGAGTTAGAAAGTGGTTCCTCCGCTACCTTTTTTTTCTCTGATCCTATCACCTCTAACAGAGAAAAGTTCTTGGCTAAACTGTTAACGCCAAGTTGAGTATCTAAACAGCTTAATGATGACACTTAACGGTATACTTGCTCGTGCTCACTTGGAAGAGTAGTGACTGTTCTGTCAAATGGGCAATTGATATTTTGTCGATTCTGTTTTTTCCACAAAGTGTCTGCACATTCGGAACACAAAGTATGTCCACAAGTCAACATTCTCGGCGCCCGTTCGCCTTCGTCATATTTTAATAGACAAATCTTGCATTCAAGGAACTCGGGGCTTAAATTTTGGATTAATACTGTCGTCGTCATTGATTTCTTACTTTGCTTCAATCATCCAAGTGGTGGGAGTAACATCAATAGACTTACTGGAAAGAGGAACCAAATGAATACAGTGTTATAATATACTCTGAAAATCTGAAAATCATTGGAAAAGAAGAAAGAGGAAGTCTGTGAAGTGAATATGGCAATGGAACTTGCTAGCCTTCAAACTGTCATTTTATAGCTCCCTCGGTTCCAACATGCAATGCTTATCATTGTCAGTGTGAGTCACTAGGTATATGTATTTACATCGAAAGTTTCCATTCAATTTTCCGATTGCTCAGTCTAAAATTTGAGGAATATCTGACGCATTTGGACATTTGGACCAAATTGAGTTTTGGGACATTGAACAGAAATCAAGAAATTTCTAGATTTTGCTTTCTGAAAAACTTCAGCCAACAATATGAAAAACCCATTATTCTGGTCACGAAGATCAAGAAAAAGGTTCAAAGTCCCTGGTGAAGTGGATGGTTTTGAGCAGGCTGGAACAGTTTCAGTCGGGACAAGCAAGGGGAGTTTTATAGAAATCAACTTTCAAAATGAATACAATTTATCATTTGGATTAAGAAGAGCAAAAAAAAAAACAGATTGGTCTTTTTATCTCCATTTCAATTCCATTTTCTCGTCCAAAGTGACATCTAAGAAGTTGAATGCATCAAAATTTGAAATTTTCCATTTCATATCTTCTCTTTCCCAATTAAAAATTTCTTTCAAAAATTCTCACGATTAATCTGTTCATTCAAAGTGTCCTCTGCCCGTTTTGCGACGTCTTCAATGCAGAACAAGTTTACTTTCGACTCGAGAATCCTCTCGATTTCCTCCTGGATTCCCAATACTTTCCGCTCCTGGCGTTGCAGATCTTTCCAATTGTTCCGACTTTTCTGTCTTGTATAATCAACCCCAGAATCAAAGTTGAACAATGCTTTCCGCTTTTTTTCTTCAAATTGTTCTATCAAGTGGTTTCGTGTTGCAATGACCAGGGCACTGTCTGGCTTGTAACGGGCAGTGGTCTCATCCTGACATAGAATTAAATCTTCTAGATCTCTCATTTTCGCACGAATTTTCAGCATGAAGTTCTCAAGTTCTTGTTGATTCTTGGATACAGTTTCCTGGAGAAGCTCATAAGAATGTCCCTTGTGCTCTTGGTGTGAGCAAGCGTTACAGAACAGTTTTGAGGGTTGGGAACAAGAGGATTCCTGGAAAATGAGAATGATGATA
>LR576452.1:0-20335 GCA_900536345.3 Caenorhabditis sp. 39 LS-2015 | reverse complement strand
GTTTTTTCATTTTTCATATTTTCTTATTTTTACCGTTTTTTCATTTTTCATATTTTCTTATTTTTACCGTTTTTTCATTTTTCATATTTTCTTATTTTTTCCGTTTTTTCATTTTTCATATTTTCTTATTTTTACCGTTTTTTCATTTTTCATATTTTCTTATTTTTACCGTTTTATTATTTTTCATATTTTTTATTTTTACCGTTTTTTCATTTTTCATATTTTCTTATTTTTACCGTTTTTTCATTTTTCATATTTTCTTATTTTTACCGTTTTTTCATTTTTAATATTTTTTATTTTTACCGTTTTTTCATTTTTCATATTTTCTTATTTTTACCGTTTTTTCATTTTTCATATTTTCTTATTTTTTCCGTTTTTTCATTTTTCATATTTTCTTATTTTTACCGTTTTATTATTTTTCATATTTTTTATTTTTACCGTTTTTTCATTTTTCATATTTTCTTATTTTTACCGTTTTTTCATTTTTCATATTTTCTTATTTTTACCGTTTTTTCATTTTTCATATTTTTTTATTTTTACCGTTTTATCATTTTTAATATTTTTTATTTTTACCGTTTTTATATTTTTCATGTTTTTTTTTTACCGTTTTATCATTTTTCATTTTTTTTTTATTTTTACCGTTTTTATATTTTTCATATTTTTTATTTTTACCGTTTTCTTATTTTTCATATTTTTTTATTTTTACCGTTTTATCATTTTTCATATTTTTTTATTTTTACCGTTTTATTATTTTTCATATTTTTTTTATTTTTACCGTTTTAAATATATTGGTGTGGTGTTATTGCTCGCCTTTCCGGTATAGCCTTCACTTGATTTATTGCGGAGAATATAGTAGCAACAGTAATTGGAAGCACGTAAGTTGAAATGTACGGGGGTGGGGACGGTGGGTGTGTGGTTGGTAACTCAACCACGGTACGGGGTATAGGGCACGGGTGTAATGTAAACAAGTGGTGGTGCGGCGGGAACAGGAGCCACTTTTATATTGGCTTCTGTTCCCGCCAACCTTATCTTTTTTTTGAAAATGTGGGTGGATAGATAGGATGACTGTGCACCAAAAACATTTGACTGTGTCACAAAATGACACCGCTGGCATTGCAAGTCCGTTGTTTGCATTTCTTCTTTCCTTATTTCCTTCACAGTAACCTTATGTTCCTTCATTTTTATCATCGTCGGTAACAGGACTTCTGTATATATATACAAGTGGTTTAAAGTGGCTTTGCACTGGTGCACAATCTCTGAAAAAAACAACGTTATTCAAACAACAAAATGTGGCGTAGTGTAAGTTTGGTAGTTTAGGTTCATATTAAAATGTGTTTTGGCAGCAGGTTTTTTATCTAACTGTCGTGCGGTTTTAATATGCCATACTAGATGTGTGAGACCAGTCAGAAAACCAAAAAATAAAAATTTACCAAAAATCCCTCTTCCTGGATTTCGGAACGATGAAGTTGACGACGACGGCAGTAAGGACAACGAGAAGATGGTGCTGACGATCTCCACTTGATCTGGCTTGCTGAACAGTTGAATATCAAAAACAATTACAGTAGAAAATAAATTTTAATTATAATAAAAGACCACCAAAATTGAAAATTTTAAAAAGTCAGATTAAAAATGTCAATTTTGTTGTTTTCAATTTTTTTGGAACATCTATCTTTTATTTATTTTTTCCAAATAACCAATTTAAAAAAAAAAAAATTCAACTTATGTATTTTTCACTCACCTTGCCTATCAGTGGCACGCAAGTCAAAATCAGAAAAAAAAAATTTGATTATGGAACTTCAGACGAATCGAGAGCGCACCGCCTCTGGCGATGCATACGGTGTGAATGAAATAAACAATGAAATGAAATAAACAAAGCGGTACTGGTGAGCGAGAGAAAATGACGCAGACAGTGAAGGAAGAATGTGGGAAAGGGGCGGAGTGAGGGACGACGTTGACATAACCTGGTTTGTCTCGCTTGGCCGTTTGACGCTTTGAAAAGCCCAGACTCGTAGTCAAGTTCACCCTATTCAGTCGATTGTCGGATTATTCATAGTGTATTCTGAATATAAGGCAGACGTGTTTTAATTGTTCCGTATGAAACCCCTGATTTTCGGATGTAATGATATTTTCAAAACTAGAAATAATTTTTAAAAAAAAACAATTATCTAGAATGTGAATGGTTTTAATACTAGAAAATTATTTTTTCCCAAGATTTTTTCAAAATACGTATGCATATGGAAAGAGGTTGAGGTTGATTGTTATCAATGATTTCGATGCCAATATCACTCTGGTAAAAAGTTCAAAAAAATTAGATTTTATTTTCAAAAATAAAATTTTAAAATTAAAATTAATTTTTGGGAGCCGTTCTGATGTGGGAAGCATGGACCATCATCGCCTCTGAAAAAAGGTTAATTTTTGTGTATTTTATCAAGTAAAAAAAGGTGGTAATGGCCAGAACTAATAATAAACTTACACATCTGGTAATGCGCATGCGCCTTTCGTAGACGCCGGTCCAACTCTTGCTGGTGCTGCTGCCTCGACGCTTCTATCGCCCAGACCATCTGGTTCCTCTCCACCAACCATTGATTTGTTTCTGAAAATAAAACAAAAAACTTGAGGTTGACAGGTAAGTCCGTGTTCAATTTTGCAACTGTTTCTCATAATTACATAACTCACTCTCCAGATGCTGTCAGCCCTTGAATCACTCCATTCAATCTCACAATTTCTGGAAAAAGGAACCTTTTTTTATTAAATTTTTCATGCGACACTAACTCACCGCCACGTCGATGGTTCATCTCCGCATCACAGTTCTGATGAGCCCTCATCACTGTCGCGTTAGCTGTAAGACATCATATGTTGATGGGGTCTGTTTAGGGAATGAACAAGAAACCTCCGCGAGCCTGCTGAATCTGCTCCTGGTGCTGTACATTTGCTCTTTGAAGCTCTGGAAGTAGAACACTATTTCATGTGAAAGGGTTGTCTGTTTTGTCCATGATCCAATGGGCCTAGACGTTACACTATTATTTGTTTTTATTTTTATTTTTTTATTTGGGACAAGGTTGATTTTTGTGGTGCTGATAATTTTTCGTACAATTGCGAAATTCATTTTTTCAATGTTGCGAAACGTTACAATTGCGAAACGTCGCGTTGCGAAACATCGGGGTTTCTTCAACCCCACGCTAGATTAACTCACCGATCTCGCACTGCCTTCGCAATTCTGCAATGTTCGCCTCGTGCTCGTCTCTCAATCCGATCGCTTCTTGAAAAAAAGGAAACGAGCTGTTGAAAAATTTGACTTTGATTTCAAAAAAACTCACCATCCGTGTGGGCATTTATTCTACTGTGAAATAGATTCATAATACGCTGAGCTGCCTCGGCATCCGGTGCTTGGAGGGCTCTTCTTGGTTCCTGGGACCCTGGAGACGGCGATGGCGCTTGTGGCGGAGTCGGCAGCTCTTGTTTCTGGCACTTGTGGTTGGGCTTCATTTCTGTCTATTCTGAATTGAAAAATTGAAACGAAACCGGAAGAAATGCTCGCTTTTATCGATATGGAACTAACCTTCCTGCTGGTGACGATTCGCAGCGGCCATCTGCGCCTGATGCTCTTCCTCCACCCTTTGGACCTCTGCAAAAATGAAGTTCTGTGAATTTTTTAACCCCTCCCCCTCCGGATCATTTTTTCTTTTTTGATAGTACTCACCCTCCTGATGCTGATCGCGCACCTCTCGAATTGCTCTCTGGTGCTCTTCGTCCGAGCTCTGACGATCTAAAAAGACGCAAATCTCGTTAATTTTTTATTAAATATAGCCCACCGGCCTGGTGCTGCCCGCACCTCTTGCATCTGGGTTTCGTGGTCTTGGCAATTTTATTGCACACCGGAATTTAGTTTTTTTTAGTTTTTCGAACTTAAATAAGAAATTTAAAGAATTAAAAAAAAATTAAATTTCAGTTCTTCTGTGTTAATTATTTTTCATTTTTTCCATATTTTTTTCCTTACAAAAAAGATGGCAGAGCAGTTTTTTTTGCCAAAAATTGAGAAAAATTTGTGTTTCGAAACAAAATTTAAAAACAACATTAAAAACAAGGCAATACGACGCTCCACTGCTTACGGGTCTCGCCACGGTTTTCATGTTAGAAGGGCACAGAGAAAAAAAACATCAGGAGTTTGAAATCTGACGACGACGCCTGTAGGGAGTTGAGTGAAAAAGAAGTACCATTTTATTTCAGAGGTTCCTAATATTTTGATAGTGAATGAATTAGGTGAAACAGAAAACAACTTTTATGATGCAAGTTTGACAGAAAGACACAACCGAAGCTTGTTTCCGCTGAAATTTCTTTTCTCAATTTTTAATTTGGTGACTCTTAGGGTTTTGTTGCAAAATCTAGCAGAGTAATTGCTTTCCAAACTGCGGACCTTAGTTCTTTATTTGAATAATAAAAAACAAAACATTCACAACTGAGTAGGCTGTAAAAAACACAACAGGTGCGCTAGAGACACTTAGAATAAGAGAGATGCAGACAGAGACATCGTGAGCAATGGCAGACCCACCGGGAACGGTTCGATGGCCGTCTGGCAATCGATTTACAAATCTACGTAATTTTTAGAAAATTTTAAATTCACCGTACCACGAGATACAGTCATTTTCAGTGGTCCGTAATTAAAACAAAAAAACCGATAGAATTTGATCAATATTATACTCAAAAAATGCCGAAAAATTCACTAAATTCGAACGTAATTTTTTAAATTTTTTAAATTCATGGTACCACGAGATACAGTCATTTTCAGTGGTCCGTAAATAAAACAAAAAAAACGATAGAATCTGATCAATATTATACTCAAAAAATGCCGGACGGATGGATCACGACGCTCCTTTGAAAGTTTGTCGACGAGATTCGTCAGCGAATCAACCACGAAGAGCTGATGCTTTCAGAAGTGCTGATACTCATCCGAATGCGATCCGATTCCGTCTCCAACAT
Organism: Caenorhabditis sp. 39 LS-2015; assembly: GCA_900536345.3. Classification (NCBI taxonomy): domain Eukaryota; kingdom Metazoa; phylum Nematoda; class Chromadorea; order Rhabditida; family Rhabditidae; genus Caenorhabditis; species Caenorhabditis waitukubuli. The sequence continues at coordinate 15,358 of LR576452.1, read as the reverse complement.
CGAAGAGTAATAATAATATTAATTTTTAGTGAAACTTTTTATTAATGAAGTATTTATTCTTGTGATCAAAAACGTGTTTTTTTTGTGTCAGGTGGCTTTCAACAGTCATCTCCCCTTTCACATCCGCTCCCCTCCTTCCCACCGCACTCTCCACAATCATGTCATTCCCCTTCCCCTGCGCCCCTAGTTGGGGGCCCGTGGTGTAGTGGTAACACACTTGTCTTGCGCAACTTGGGTACTTCTTCTCGGTGTAGTTCAATTCCATTTATGTATCGCATATTTATTCACATTTCGCTTATTGAGATATTTAATACAAAACGTCTTGAAAAAAAGCGCAAGATAAGAGGTCCCGGGTTCGAACCCCGGCGGGGTCCATATTGTTTCTTTTTGGCTCATCTTACTCTTCCCTCCTGCCCCTCACTGTATTTTTCCTTACAAGGGAAGTGTCTGAGGTCACCAGAGCCATTTGGTATAAAACCTTGTGCGATGCGATCGTTTGTCCTTATAAGCGCGGTCTCCGAAACCCCTGAAACTTTGAGCGGCTTTATCTGGGCTCGCGGAGCCGCTCAGCAAATTTTGAAAGTGGTTTCGGGATGCCCCAAGAGTGCTCTTTCGATCGCACAAGGTTTCATACCAAATGACCCTGGTGACCTCAGACACTTCCCTTGTTAGAAATTGTATAGTCAGCTCGATTGTCCTTCAATAACAATTATGACTCGACAGTCGAGCCTTCTTTTTTGAAAACCATGAGTGTTATTCTTCCAAGGGGCTCACTATACGATTCGGGCAAGGGGACTGTGCTAGTCGAGAGAGAGAGTGACAGGCACCGACGGTCGCGCATCTGAGATTTTCTGTTCTCATGTCACTCATCTGGACGTGTCTTCTTTGAGTGCCAGGCACAGAACCATGACTCTCACAGTGTTTACAAAAAACTCTTTTTCTTGTTATTCCAAAAAAGAATTTCGTGCCAGTTGTTGAATGGCACCGAGTTGACTGAGCTCCGCCCCTTGGCGCCGGCTCGCTGGCTCCGCCTCCTAGCGCATAAGAAGACGGTTTCCGAGCTCAGTCTATGCTATTCGTCAGCTTTGCGAATTTTTTTTTCCAGTTCTCTCTTTCCCAATGATTTTTTATCTTCTTCTCTCCTTCTTTCTCTCTGAAAAAGCTGTGTTTCTCTCTATCACTCATTTTTTCTGTCTAGGTATCATTCAAAAGTCATTTTCCCTTCCACCTCAGCTCAGATATTTTCTTTGCTCCTCCCACTCTTTCCTCCAGGCACTCACTGTATTTTTCCCTAGAAATCGTATAGTCAGCTCGGTTTCCAGTCTTCTTTTTTGAAAACCATGACTGTTATTTTTCCAAGACGCTCACTGTACAATTCGTGCCAGGGAACTGTGCTAATTGAGTGAGAGTGGCAGGCGTCACTGCCGCGCAAAAAAAAATTAGCTTAGCCCCGCCTCTTGCCGTGGTGAGTAAGAATACATATAACTTCGGAGCACAGTCTTAATCGATCTTGCGTTTTTAATGTTTCTCTCTCTCTCTCCTATTCTCTTTCTTTCGTCCTTTTTAACTCCTTGCTTGGTCAGAAAAGTGTTTTATTATTTTTGTATTCTCCAAACTGCAAACTTCCCAAAAACCAATCAACTTTTAGTGAACTTTTAGTTGACTTGGCAAATTGAAAAATTTTGAATTTTCTACACCAGCAACCATGTCCAATCCCGATCTCGATGAGATTTCCTCACTCCCCACGGTAAGTGGTTTCACCTGCACTTTCTATTTAATTTTGGACGGTTACAGGAAGAACCTGAACAGGAATCCCGGTGGAGAAGAGTTGTGTACGGCTTCCTTGAGAGGCGAAGAGCAATGAATCACGAGAAGAACACTCCAGAGTATAAAGAGATGAAGGCTAAAATAGAGAAGATGGAAGCAGCGATGAAGGCATCTTGCAAGATCTGGAGGAAAGTTGACATTGATATTGCTAAGGACGTTCACTCCGTGAGTTATTCACTCTGAAAATTTGAAAACGCAAACCTTTTTTGCAGAAGATCAAAACGGTAGGAGAAGGGTTGCTCAGTGACCCTGATTACAGTGTCAACAATGCATATTTGGATCAGAACATGCGTCTTAATCGTTATAAAAGTCAGATTCCATGTGAGCCAGCAAAAATGTATCTTATATACAGTGATTTTTGATTTTTCAGTTGACCATAACAGAGTGGTTCTCGACACAAAAAATGGTGAACTGACTGACTACATCAACGCTTCCTACATTAAGATTGGAGACACCACCCGGTACATCGCAGCGCAGGCTCCTATGCATCGCACTTTGCCTGACTGGTAAGGCCTTTTTCCTTCTTGTTCTTACCATTGAAGACATTCAAATTTAAAGGTGGAAAATGATCTACGATAAGAACATCAACGTAGTCGTCATGCTTTGCATGGAAATTGAGAAGGGGCAAAACAAGAGCTCAACGTACTGGCCGTTTGATATCATGCAATACCGGAAAATCGGATGTCACAAAATCGTCATGACCGAGAAACGGATCTACGACCAGCATGATTATGTTGTTCGTACGCTTCAAGTCCAGAAACTTAACAGCCCGGAACCTGCTCATACCGTGTACCAGTTGCAATACAGAAAGTGGCCGGATCACTCTGTACCAGAAAGCATAGAACAACTTCTGAAGGTGGTCCACGTGGCACAGAGCTTCTATGAAGTTGCAGGAAGTACCGGACAAATGTTGGTCCACTGCAGTGCTGGAGTCGGCCGAACTGGTACTTTCATTGTGATTCATCACATTCGCGAGCAACTGAGACTATTGCAATATAAAGGCATCATCGTCGCAGAACTGGTCAGTGAATTGAGAACACAAAGGGCCTATATGGTTAATGAGGTATTCAAAAAACCAACTCGATCAAACAAAAAAAAAATCAAAAATTTTTTAGAAGCAGTTTCACTTCCTATACAAATGTCTGGTCACCATGTTCAGCCTATGGCTCGAACAGAAGAAGTTCCCAGAATTAGGTCCAGAGGTGAGAATTGGGGTAGTGTTTTTTTTTGCAAGAGAACTTTCACTAATCGAAAATAATAGCAACAATTTTTTAAAGGAGTATGAGCTTGTCATCGTGCCCCAGAAAGGGCATCTGAGGGAAGCTTACATCGAGGTTGAAGACGGATGCTTGATTGATATTGTTGTGAAGAAGAAAACCATGGTTGGCATTAATTTCAGCTCTGATATCTAATCAACTCTCCTTTTCCAGCATTACCTCACCCCTCTAACTCTCAACGACAGGTTCTTCCTGTTTAGAGAACGCATCTGTCGCTTAATCACCCACCCTTTTTCCTGAAACTTTGTCCACAGCAACAACTTTTTCCGCTACTTAACATTCCGATTCTTCATTCTTATCTTCATTCTCTCATTCACGCGGTACCCGAGTTTTGAAATACTTTATTAATGGAAAATGTTATTTTCAACTTGATATTTGAAAATATGTACCTGTTTTCCAGGAAAAATCCTTTCAACACCGGAAAAATATCAAAAATTCTATAGATTATATAGTACTTGCCGTCTACAATTATCTTTGCTTTTATCAGGTCGCCGTGTACAATGCGCCCATGTTCACGTAAACACGTGAAAAGGTAATTTTACACAGTGGCTTGACGTTGCAAATTACATTCTCTCGTTCCATGACTTCATCATCCATTTCTACTATGTATTCTCTTCTTCCAGTTTTAATCAAAAAGTAAAATAACCTAGGTCACTCGGCACCCAGGCCATTTAACTTATTTGCGTGAGACTGCTAATAGAACAGAACACATTCCATTCATAAAACTGTGAAATTTTGACGACTGACAAAATGAGTGGAGTCATCGCAAATTTTCAAGTCGCCGTGTACAATACGCCCATGTTTACGTTCACACGTGAAAAGGTAATTTTATACGGTGGCTTGGAACTTGTAGTAACTCTGCCCACAATGTCACCGTCAAAAGTGAACAGCGCTTTATGAATTTCTCACATTCCACCTGTCTTCTCTAGAATAGAACTCCTCCAATGCATGAATCTGTGAAACTTTGATGGTCGACAAGTTCTCAGGTCATTGCATAAAATACGCCCATGTTCACGTGAACACGTGACAAGGGTAATTTTATACGGTGGCTTGAAAGCTTTACGTGGCTTTGGTTTAACTCAAAAGTCAACAGATTCATTGCTGCAGTCTCTGGCAAAATGCCAATCAGCTCAATTTATTTTTGCTGCGCTGCAGTGTTCCTTCTCACGGTAATTTGGGGTTTTGTCACTCGGTTGAGGGTGAATTTCCTACCCTTTAACTAGTGGCGAGACATCGACGACCGTGAGAAGAAAAATGCAGCAAATTTTGAGCGAATCGACTGCCAGACTGCTCTTGTCATATTTTCTGACCAAAAAAGTCCAAGTTTTGAAGAACTGACTGTGTCTCCACACTTGTTACTCGGTTTTCAGAAAACTCGGACTTTTTCGTCATAAAATTTTACTATGACCACTCCGTTTTCTTCGTTTTTATTGTACTTTCATGTTCATTAAATTTCCGTCGAAAATAAATATTTTGTTAATAAATATTGGTATTCCCCAAAACCACTCAGAGTATTTCAGAAAATGCTTAGTTGGAAAATGCATAAAACCAATTTCAAAACATGGAAAAAAATACTTTCAAAGCAACTACAAACAGTTTGAATATGCCACAATGCAAATGCGCTCTATTATACACCCGCTCCCCTCCTCCTTCGCGCCAATTTTGATTCAACAGATAGGGTCGATGTGGTGGCATAGAACCCACACCGGCGTCACTTTTGTTTACCGCTTTTCTCGTGAAATAAATTCAAAAAGAATTTTTTTTTAAAATAATTCCTCTAATTTTCATCAATTTTTTCTGATCGAGAGACCTCAAAACCGTTCCATCTTGCATTTATTGCCATCATTCCTTTATTCTCTCTTTTCCGATCTTCATCATCCCATATCTGACTACTCCATGAGCGGAAAGCGTCGTCCATCGGAGCCGGATTCTCCAACCCGCCAAGTCTTGAAGGTATCGGAAAATTGATGAATAACTCTTCGCCAAGTAATTTTCAGACGCCAAAATTGGAAAAAGATCTTCTCGGAGATGATCGACCAGCACCAATTGACTCGGACGAAACGGTTGAGCTCCGTCAATCGAAAATAAAGGTTCCTGAGGAAGTTGAAGAGTCGACCCCAGTTGCAAAAGAAGCCCAGGTCGTCTCGGTGCATAGTAACATCCCATACAACTACATCATCCTGCACACCACAAAAACAAGAAAGACGTACTGGACAGTTGAGGTAAAACTAATTGAAGTTCACACCCAAAATCAATACCAATTTTTAGAAGACGACCGGCAACATGAACACATTCGAGCCTCTTCGCGTCAAGCTCTCGAAGGAAATGTTCCAAGTGCTCAAGAAATGTGCAGTCAATGAGCAGAAAATTGACGAGTTTGAGAATAATGTAGAGCAAGGACAAGTCGTCATGATTGAGGATCCACGATTCGTCGTCAACAATCCGACCAAAGATGGTACACCTCTTCTGTATCGCGTGAGTTGATTATTGTTTATCAGTTCATCGAAACCAACTGATTTTTTTCAAAGGTAAAAGCGGTTCAGCTCGTAGATTGTGCGAAAAGAATCGTACGGATCCATTGGTTCGATGAACCACGTTTCGACTATGGAAAAAACGAGTTGGAGCAGGAGAATGAGGAAACCGGTGTCGTGAACGATGAGCACTTTAAGGACCCCGTGGTCGAGCATGGTGCATAAGCGAAATTTGGAAAACTGTTATAATTTATGCGTTCATCGGAAAAATTATATTTTAGTTTACCCAACCTCAATTGTTCTGTTTTAATCTTCCGTTCTTTCAAGTTTTTGTGAGTTCTATGATTCCTCTTTTTGTCAAATGTTCTTCACCAACTTTTTCATCAAGAGAACCCCCCCCCCTTCCCCCTCCTGCCTCCCGTTGTCGGTCCCTCTCTCACCTCCCCTATTAACACATGCTCTTCTTCCACCTCCCTTTTCACCTTCCTCTCAGCTTCCACGGCATCGCATCGATTTTGCCAAAGTTAGAGAAAGAAACATTTCAAGAAATATTATTTATGCGAAAGTGAGAGATACAAAGGACTCTCTAAGTTCAATGCACTATTTCATAGAGGAGCGGAAGTGCGCGGGCTCTTCGTCCGACGGGCGGTCAGCTCTGGCTGTTTTCATCGACTAAATGAGCATGTTTCCTGCTTTGTTGGGAGTGCCAGGTTGCCAAAGGCGCCTACGTCTGCACTTTTCTTGCTGTTTTTTCTTTGAAGTTTCGCATATCTTCCTGATTCTTTCCCTCCTCGAATACCTGTCACCCTACCTTGTTACTGCAGAATCATCAACTACCTCGAAGCAATTTGACAATGTTCACCCAAAAGCCAACACGTCCATACACCATCAGTAAGTGATTTGAATTAAATCATATTCTTCATAAGTATAAATACATATTTCTCTCAGAAAAAGTCCCAACTAAAATCGTCTACCTCGATGAAGACGGCGAGCGTGAAGTTTACGAAGACCGAGATGGTATTTACAAAGCACAAAACAACTTAATGATTGAAATCTTATCATTATTACAGAAATCGTTTATGACGATCTACCAAAAGTTGATTTGGAGAGCTATGCAAAGATTCGTCCATCTGATCCAGCTGGAAACGACAAGGAAGCCGTTGCTGCTCCATCCGCAGCTCCATCAGCTGGGGAGACCACCTCTACCTCGAAATAAGTGGATCGCAACGATTTCTCCTCATTCTTCGTTCTTGTTTTCGGCAATTGAATGAAACTGTTAACTATATAACCTTGTCTAACTATCATCTCAACTGCCACGTTGGCAGACTTTATTGATCCAAAATCTGATTTGGAACTGTTGCTCAAGAAGATTTGCAGTTGGAAACATCATCCCCCTTCCCCGATTCCAACCATCATTCGCATATTGCGCCATGCCATAAAATGCTGATTCGATCATTGTTTTTATGGTTTCCCATACAGTTTTATGACTGCTCACCGGTGCGAACCAGCAAAGTGTATAAAAGCCGAAAAAGCGTTCAATCGCCAGCAGTTCTCCCCTCTCTCCTCTTCGGTCTTCCGCAACCAACCAGCAGATTGAACCATCGTTGTCGTCCTGCTCTGCCTGGCATCATGAGCGGAAAGCGTCCAGCCGGACCGGATTTTGGGAGTGGTCAAGGCATAGTCTTTAAGGTATCAAATGCATATCTATTATCTCTAAGCCAACTATTTTTAGATTCCAAAATTGGAGGAACCAGAAGTCTCCGAACAAGCAACGAGCGAGTTGTATCGTGCGGGAATGGAGTCGATATTCGAATTCCACCAACCGGCGCCAATCGTGCCACACGATCCGGTCCCACTTGGACCACAACACTTGGCTCCACATGGACCGCTTCTACCGCGTCATCCGGCACCACTCGCAACGCCACCTGGGCCAATTGGACCATCACAGCCACCGCCGCCATCTTTCGGGCAATTCCCACCAGTTTTCTTTCAAACCAACCAGAACGTCTCTGTTGGACTTCATCAGCCAACTCCACATGGCCCGGTCCCAATGGCTCCATTTGGATCCCAACAGCCGGATTGGAGGGTTCTTTTGGAAGGCCTTCATATTCAAAACGTTCAGCTGCATGCCAGAATCTCAGAGTTGGAAAAAGTTCTCAAACGCAAAAATCATGAGAGCACTAGTAAGTTTTCATACATGTATTGACACCTATTGTTACAACTTTCAGAGATTTTGCAAGATATGAAAAGTCATTATGAGGGAATTTGCGGAGCACACCAAGGCATAAGAAACCAAGCAGACCGCATTGCTGCGCTTGAAGGAAAGATCAATATGATGGAAAACACGACTGACCAGAGACTCGACGTTCCAGAACTTTAATTTCAATTTTTATTGTTTATTGTATGCATTTTCCATTAATACAAAATATGAATAATAATAATAATAAAGGGAAATTTGTTAACCTCCAGAATAGTTTTCTTTGTTTTCCTCGCTAAACTCATCATCGCTGACATCAAAGTCCAAAGGGTTTTGGTCAAGCCGATTTTCTACTTGTTGCAAAAGTCGCTCAAATTCCTCATTGATCCTACGAGCATCCTCATCTCTGTCTTCCCGTGCCTCATTAGCGTCTTCTGCGGTCTCTCCTACTATTTCAACAGCATCTGCTCGCTCTTCATCTCTCTCCTCCTCCGCTTCCTGCACGTCTTCTAACAGATTTTCGGCTTCATCGTCAATCATGATCAACTGAAAAAACGAAGAGAAAACAGGGTTAGGAAAATTGAAGGAATAAATCAATTGCAAAGGGTTTGCAAATGAAGGATAGGCATATGGGATAGGTAGGTGCATAATGATAAGGTACATACGTATGAATTTCCGGTGGCGGAGGCGGGCAGCTTATTACATGCCCGACGGGCCTCTCTCTCTCTTGCTCTAATCCGGGTTGAAAGACAAGAGAAAAGAAGGGCGGATTAAACAGAGCAAGGCTGCGAAAGGTCCGAATCCGCAAATGGAATCGAATTTCGTACATGTATACAACCTACTGGTTGAATGATAATTCTTACTTTTTATTTCGAGAGGTTTTATTCATTCAGTGAAAATAAAGGAGGGAGTGCGGGTACCGAATACGAGATCTCGATTTTTTGCAACGGGACGTTTCGCAACTTCAATTTTTTCTTCAAAATTCTCTCTCAAACATCAAATCCCAAACTATCTGCCAAAACAATACTTGTCTTGACATTTGGAGTTGCGAAACGTTACAGTTGCAAAACGTCGCGTTGCGAAATATCGGAATCTCCCAAACACATATGAAACATCAAATTCAAATAGAAAAAGATGAAATGTTGAGTTTGCTGGTTAATAACTGACAGGTGCATAAATTAGAGTTAGAGAAGAAGTTATTAATTGCGGTAGATGCGGATCACGCTTTGTTGCATACGACGTACGAACGAAAGCCGATGACCATTGCTCGCCATTCTTCCGTTTTCCGCGCGTTTCGGATCATATGTCCACTTTTCAAGCTCCAAGTTGAGCAACTGATCCGTTGAGTTTTTGGAGAAATAGAAAATCCAGTGCTGAGAGCCGGCTGGAATGTTCTCCGGATTCGTCCACCACAAATCGCATTTCTCGGTGTACCGTTCCATTCTTGGAGGAACAAAGTTCGAGTTGGATTTCCAATGGAACTTTTTGAGTCCAAGAGTCTTTGTCAGCTTCTTGGCCTCCTTTGGTGTCCAGTGCTCGATGCTTACATACATCTTTTCAATCGGCGGGTTCTTTGTCTCCATCTTCAGGATGATCGCATTGCTAATCTCCTCAGCGCACATGTTATTCCCTCCGATGCGAATAATTGAAGCCTTGAAGGTGCTGAGCAGCTCACCAGTGCACTCGGCTTTGCTATCCAAGGCAATTAGGTTGAAGGAGGTGACCTGAATAATGAAAATTGACAATGAAAAAAAAAGAGCTTTTATTCACATACCTTTCCCAGAGATCCCCGTTTCTTGAGAATCTCAGTGGTCATTCGGCTTGCAGGAGCCACATCAATTTGTACAATCTCCGCCTTCCACAGCGGCTCCCAGAGATCAATGCCAACCCAAGTGGTAGCCATTGAACGTTGGAAGATGATTTTCTGTGGGTTGATCTTGAAGAGATTGCTGATCCACTTGCAGAAGATGACGAATGCTTCATGTCCACCCATAAGGTAGGACATGAGGCATGGCCTTCCGGAGTCATCGACGGAGTCTCTGAAATTTTGCTGTTCCTAGAGTAAGAGAGCCTCAAGGATTGAGTATGGGGCGGCGGTGAAAAGGGGGGAGGGGGCGCAACCGCTACGCAGCTAATTGCTATGCACGGCCTACACGGCACACCTATTGCATGGTCTCCAGGCTCTCAACACTCTAACTTCGGACCATCTTGGTTTGCCCTGGAACGAGTTAGAAAAGTTAAACTTACACAGTCTTGAGATCCGCCAGACCTTCGATTTTGAGAAACATAAACGGTGGGCACAGAGTCGCTTGGCTGCAGAACAACATCCACGTCAACGGAGGTCCCTTGTTGAACGCGATGTGCATCTTGAAGATTGGAAATCCATTCCTCTGCTGCTCGATATCAATCGTGAACAGAATAGCCTTTCCGACCTCCGGCGATGTTCCATTGGTGATAATGGACATTCCATCCTTACCTGTGACCAGGATGACCCTGAATTACGTGTTCTGGCAGGAAAAAAATCTCCTAACATTGCTTCAGTTCAACGTTTGATCTCTAAACACCCACCATCACTTTACCTCTTACTTCCCGCATCATAATTACACCCTAGTCGGCATTTTGAAGAACGACAACATTTCCCTAGAGCTCTAGCGCAAATAATGTTGACGTGATTGGGTACAAACCACACAAACGTTATTTTGAGGAAGAACACTTACAGATCTCTTGGTTTCATGAGAGGAATCCATTGCTTGTAGACAGCCACTTGCAGGCGATCCATTGGAAGACTGAGCTTGCTTTCGGGCGGTAGCGGAGCCGCCATTATGACTAAAAAGACCACGTTACTGAGCTAATTAACATCTCAATGACGTGTAGGGTAATGTGATCAAATCATATGGAGAAATTATCATCATCATGTGGAAATGAGAACAGAGGAAAGGGATGGGAATTGGTTGGAGGGTTAGACATCATCAAGTGAGCTGATTAACTTTTTTCTAGAACCATTGTGACGTAGAAATGGTGGGGTCGCGATGGAACTTTTCAGCTAATCGTCATGGGCCTTTAAAACTGTCCAGCGGGATGCGCTGGTTAGCTGCTTTTTATCGCTGCGAGACCAGCCGCGAAGTAAATCTAAACCAAAAGCGTCAGGTTTTTAAATAGCAAAAGTGACCGAAATTTGCAATACGTGAACTTGCCTATGGTCTTGCAGCGCTCAAACAGCACGACAAACTTCTAATTTGTCGCTGCAAGACCTTAGTCTAGCGATTGCGAAATCACAATCACAAAAAACTTCCTGGTCAGTACGTCATGAAAAGTTCTAAATACTTCGTGTACCTAGAAACCAAACCAAAAAAACTGGAAACTGGAGAAAAAAGTTCGCTACTCAAACTTCGAAAAAGGTTTTTCAGAGTGTCGACCAGCGTATCAGCTAGCAACTGGCGGCACTGCCTGCCACGCTAATTTATAGCTTTGCCTCAGCCAGATGCATATCCAAAAGTGTAATTAGGGGCTGAGCTTGGGTAGAAACTAGCCGTTATCACTATCACTCTTTGTGGGCGTATGCATGTGTTGATAGTTGAGCTGGAAGAATGAAATCTGGAATTTGAGAGTAGTATAATCTGAAACATCAACGATGAGATTGATGGGATGATTTATTGGGTGTTAATAAATTTAGCAAGTTTTAATTAAGAACAGAGAACGGACAAACAGAAAATGGGGAAATAAGGAACAAAATTGCCGTATTCCTTCAGTTTTTTGAGTAGAATAATCATTGATCGTTTTTGACCTCATTTTCCAGAAGAGGTGTAAAAATTGGCTGCTGCTGCTGTAAAACAAATTTTGAAGTTTTTGCTAAACTGCTGAAAAAAAAAATCATTGAATCTTATGACTTTGTGACATTGGAATCAGGCCGTTGTTTCTCTGAAGAATCTGCTCAATTTGAGTTGAAAATCGCTATCGCTGGTTTGTTGATAAACGGGATGGGTTGATGACGGAATTGGAAGTTTTCCATATGTGAAATTGGCATCTGGACAGCGCTCACTCGTTGGAGCTTAGAAGATGAGAATTGACTGCTGAAAAAAGGAGCAATACCAGTAATTTGAAACGCTACCGGTAGCAGCTGAGGGAGCTGAGTCTATTAAATCAAAACCTAGCACTCAAACAGCTTCACCACCTCGTTTGGGCGTTGAGTCTGGTTCCCCATTATCAATCTGTGAGAGAGATTATGATAAGGCATTGGAGAATGTATGCATCTAATTTCCTGTTGGACTCTCTTGGACGTAAAAAGCCAAAGATATAAATTTCCAAGTTGCTTTGCATATTTCTGTTCTGTATTTTCTTCTTTTTGATTTGTTCTAATTTCTCCTTCATTTTTGCAAATTGTGTCTCACATTTTGAATCACAGCAGGAGCCAAAATTCTGCTCTTTCTGCTCATCCTCCGCTGGAGATTTATGAGAACAGTTTTGCCTAAATGTGGGGATTAGGCCGAGGACAGTTGACATCTTGACATTCAGCGGACTACATTACCCACAATGCTCTCGCTATCATTGTTTTATCCTGTTTTTATAATTTAATAGTTCCAAAAGTTCAATTTTGCTCACAATCAGTTGCCCAAATCACTTCAAATCCCACATCCCAGTTGCTGAGAAGGAGAGCGACCGCGACGCCTCCTACGCGCGTCGCGGTCATAGAGACGACAAAGCTGTCTCAAACTCATATTGGAGCAATTCTTTTGAATGACTCGCCGAAGAAAAAAAAACCGAAAAAATTGTGCAAATCGTCTAATTTTGGAAGTATAAAGTGAACGAATGGGGGATGCTAAGGATCAAAGTGAGGCATTGGGCAAAGCAAAGCAAAATATTTTGTTTCAAAGTACCAGGTGCGAATGGAGTTCTGAATTGATAAAGTGAGTGTCGAGGTCATATTTGACCGCAAAAAACAACAAAAAAATACACAATTTTTTCGAGAAAAATTGGTTCAAATTATTCGAAAAATCGCACGATTCCAATTTTTGTTCTGGATCCTGTAACATTTGTAAATTATTTTAACTCAATGCATGAATAAGATTTTTCTTTCATTTTAGAATTTATTTATTGAGTACATACTGGTGAAAAGTATCGATAACCAAAAATTAAATATGTAATTTACAAAAAATATGTGACAGTGATAGAAATGGTGACAACCATATACCAAATTTCAATGAAATGACATGACAATTCAGTTGAATATCACAAAAATCGATAATGAAAAGGTGAAAAGACGATTAGACGATAAGAAGCAAAAATGTTAGAGACAAAAGTAAACCACACGGACTCTGCGACGGGAGATGGGGGAGGATACGTTGAGGATGGAGAGCAATTATCAACAAGAATCAGTTACTCCAAAACTGGAGAGAAATGGTGCGAGGATACGATTGTCTGAATTTCAGTATCAAAATGAGATTGCAATTCAATTTGGTCACGAAATCAAGCGCCCTTGGGTCAAGAATATATATAGAGGAGAAAAGACAAATTGGCAAAAAGGAGAAGAAATATGTAGAGACAAATGTAAACCACACGGGTTCCCAGATGGGAGAGTTGAAGAGATTCGGTGAGAACGGAGATCGGAGAGCTACTCCTTAACTGGAGCGTTGACGGCGGTTGGAGCTGCTGGTGCGGGTCCCGGAGCATCTTCAATGGCGGCAACTGGAGCTGCTGGTGCGGGTCCCGGTGCATCTTCAATGGCGGCAACTGGAGCTGCTGGTGCGGGTCCCGGTGCATCTTCAACGGCGGTGGCTGGAACAATCTCCTCGACGACTGGAGGGTGAAGCCATGCGTCTTCCTCCACTGGTCCATTTTCCGGCTTTTTGATGTCCTCCAATCCCATGTATTCCTTTATCTTGTCCACCTTCCATGTCTTGATTTTATTCGCGGCCACGAAGGCGATGCAGTTGGCAAACTTCTGGCATTCCAAGAAGTTCGCCAACTCTAAAATGAACTTCAGTTTGGCGGGACTGAGCTTGTTGGCGTCGTAGTAGTCGGAAATGGAGGCCTCCTTGTCCTCCGACATTTGGTAATCATTAATATTTTTGACCACGAAGTCCCAGGCCCATTTCGGGAATTTAATATCCACGATTCCCCCAAATGAAACTGGGCGATCCCAGTTTTCTTCTCCCTAAAATTAAGAAATTTCTTACTTGTTTTATTGGTAAATTGATAACTCACCCCCTGGAAAATGGAGTGGGTGAGCAGCGGTATCTTTTTGATGATCTCCACATCGTTGATGGTAGCGATCTGGTTACCAATGAATCTCAACTTGATCTCCCAACGTTGTTGCGATCCGGACATTGTCGTTGGTAGAAGATGCGGTTGAAGTAAAAGGAACGAGAGTCTGAAAAGAAATTTTTGAAGCGAAGAAAATCCAGGAAATGCTAAAGGGAAAGAAACGTTAAAAATATAAAGGCGAAGAGGAGAAAAAATTTGATAGAAAAGGCAGGGCAGCTCACTCATGCTCTTCCGTGGGGGAGAGTGATATGCAACTGTGTGAGTATCTGCTTCGACGGGCAGATGCCAACTAGAGAGAATGGGAGAGCGGAGAATGAGAGAGAATGGAATCGATAACTCCAAGACAACGCCGCCGGCCGCCTCTGCCCTTTTTGCGAGTCGCCCTTTTTCAATGCAACAAGAGACCACAAAAAGGAAGAGACGCAGAGACACTCCTGCACGCCGTTCGGTGCCGAGAACAAGAATAAGAACGGCGTTGGCTACCAAATGAGCCCTTATTAGAAGATTGAATCGGAAAGAAAAAGAGAAAAGGGAAAAGGGAAAAGGAGAGTTCTAAATATGTACCTAAATCTTACGGATCAATTCAGGTGGGTAGTCGGTGAACGATAAGGATCTATGAGAAGAACTACCTGGGCAATTAGACATAGATGTTTGCACCATCTGCAAATGGAAGTGGTCCCAATTAGTTCCTATCGTCTGCCAGACAAAGGAAAAAAAATTGGGAAAATGGAAAATAGAAAATTATTAAGGGATTAGCGATAATGTTGCGTATGAAGGTCAAGATACATAATTAGCGAACAGGAATGAATATCCGTATGTCAGTTGGGCATGTTAATGTAAATAACTTACAAGTAAATCTTTTACACAGAAAGTTTGAGATTTTTTGGGAAAGAATTTCTAGAATAGCCGAAAAATGTCTCTTTCAATTTGTCCTATCATTTTTTTGTTAAAAAAATTTTTAAAAAATTAAAAAAAAAACGAAAAAAATTGAAAAAAAAGTGAAAAATATTAAGACGGTAAAAATAAAAAAAATGAAAAATGATGAAACGGTAAAAATAAAAAATATTTGAAAAATAATAAAACGGTAAAAATAAAAAAAAAATGAAAAATTTAAAAACGGTAAAAATAAAAAAATATGAAAAATGATAAAACGGTAAAAATAAAAAAATATGAAAAATGATAAAACGGTAAAAATAAAAAAATATGAAAAATGATAAAACGGTAAAAATAAAAAAATATGAAAAATGATAAAACGGTAAAAATAAGAAAATATGAAAAATAACAAAACGGTAAAAATAAGAAAATATGAAAAATAACAAAACGGT
>LR576449.1:3707-55270 GCA_900536345.3 Caenorhabditis sp. 39 LS-2015 | reverse complement strand
TCCTCCCAGTGATAGGCGTCTGTCAGGTAGAGTGGAAGCCAGAAGAAGAAGGCGTAGTTGACGAGTTTCAGACATGCGTTGCAGATGCAATAGGCCAGGACGCCGGGGAGGAGGAGGGCCTTCAGAAGGCTGATCGGCTCGCCGTGGAAGTTGTGAGTCTCGGTGCTGGAATTGAGAAGGTGATAGGGTGATAATTTGCAATGGAGCGCGACTGGGCATGCGGTTAACAGTGGGACATCAAAACTCAACAAATCACTTCAACAGAAAACCCAAAACGCACCTATTCGACCGTCGAGAGCGTATTCTAGAAAAAGTCAGATAGAGCGCGGTTGCACACTACATTTAGGAAAATAAACCAATAAATCCTCACCTATTCGCTTCCAATCCCTCTGAATGCTCCTGTTCCGGCGACGAATCGATGGCGGTGACGACGACGACGGCGCCGATCGCGATCAGCACAGAGTTCAGCAGGAACGTGTACTCGTAGCCCAACGGAAGTACCATTGCTGTGAACATCGAGCCGAAGATGTTGCCGACGGGTTGGCACGCAGCCCAGACGCCCATCACGAATCCGCGGTTTCCTTTGCCGAACCAGTTGGCCATTATCGCAATTTCGCTGGGCCAACCGCAAGCTTGGACGAGGCCGAAGGCGATGTAGGTCATGATGTAGTAGGGGACCGAGTAGAAGTTGAGCCATTTGGGAATGGTGCCGAAGAGAGTGAGCTGGAATGGAGAAAATCGATAATCAACAGCAACAAATCAACTTTTCTCACCGTAATCGCCGACCCGACCATTCCAGCAGCGACGACCATCTTCGGATTCAGCCGATCACCCAGCCATCCCCAAAAGAACAGTGCCGCCGCGTACGCCGCCATGAAAATCGCGTCTAGGGAGCCGAGAAAGTGCTTCGCGTCGACTTCATTCGGGAAAAGTGGCGGATGGGTGGCATTCGAAAGCCAGTCGGCTTTTATCGAGGATTTGACACCCGAAAGGGCTTTGCGACTGGCGTGGTAGAGGCCGTAGCTGAAAAATCGATAATCTGCGGCTGCGTTCTGAAATTGTCAAATTAAAGTGAAAAATTACCTGACAAAAGTGACGACGAACACCAGCGCCTTCCTCGTCGACATCGCCTGCATAATCATAAAAAGTTCAATGTTGAAAAAAATCAAATTTAAACGGAAAGAGAAAGAAAGAAAAATAGACCCGTTTGGCAACGACGTTTCTTATCATTTCGTCGGCGGGCACACTGATAAAACGGACAAAAGTACTTGTGAGAGTTGATGAACTACAAGGGGTACAGAATACAAGACAGAGAAACGGAAAGGGCGATTCATTAGTTTTTTGTTGCTTTTGATAGACGCGTCGAGAGAGAATAAACAGTGCACGGAAGAAAATTAGAATTGGAATTTGATGAATTTCTGTGATCACTTGATGTACTTGTCCATGAACTTCTTGTGGAACTCGGAGCGAATCGCGTCGTTGATGAACGTCACGTCCTTCTTGCGCTCCTCGACGCCCTTTGCGCAATTCTTGAACACCACATCATCGTCCCAACGTCTCTTCACCGTGAATTCGCCTCCAGAAGCTCCAGTAGCCGCCGGAGTGTCATTGAGAAGTGGATTTCCAGCCAGAATGTTTGCCATTCTCTGCTTCTCCTCCTCGACCTTGGCCACTTCCTCCCGGGCAGCCTTTTCCTCGGCTCTCTCCTTCTTAATCCTCGCCAATTCCGCCTGAAGCTCCGCCATATCCTCATCATCCGAATCGTCGTCGTCCGACGAATTCAGATCGTCAACGGCTTCATCGGCATCCACAGCAGCTGCCGATTCAGCGGCAATCTGATCCATTCGCTGACGTTTATGATGCGAAGACGATGAGCTCGAGGCAGAGTCTCTGGCGCGCTTCTCGCGGACAGCGTTGCGCTCCTTGTCCTCCAATTCACGGCGGAGATCCTGAATTTCAACAATCTTCTGGTTTTTTCTAAATTTCGCTGCGTACCTTCTTTCTCAGATCCTCCTCGGTTCCCTGTCCCGTTTGACGGTACTTCATCTTGGTGTGCGACGGCATATCCTTGGACGAATACTGATTCGACAGCTTCGAGAGATCACCCTCTCCACGGGCGGTTCCTCCGCGAGCCGGGTAGAACGTCGGACGATGGGCGGTAGTCATCTGAAAGGAGTTCGAGCTTAAATTTGGGAAAGAAGAGTGATTTTTTCGAAATCAAAGAACTCAAAGAGGAAATCGAGAAAAAACAGCGGAATTTTTCTAAACCAAGTATTTTAAACTCAAAAACAAAGAAAATAGGTGAAAAAAGCAAAAAAAGCCAAAAAATTGAAAAGAAACTCATTCATTTTTGTTTTTCAAACTATTTTGAAAAACGCGAAAAATCCCTAAACTTCTGGTTGATTCTCAGTTTTCACAGTTAAATCAGCTTGATTATCAAGGTTTTAACAAAAGTTCACATAAAAAACCTGAGAAACAACTGCACAAAAATGAAAAAAACAGAAGAATAAAATTTTTCGAAAAACACAACAAAAAGATAGGTTTTCGATGGTTTTTCAGAACAATTGTTGTTCCTAAACACAAATAAAACAAAATTTTAACAATTTTTCATTAAAAAATCAAGAAAAACCACCGAAAACGGCCAGAAAACCGCCAATGAATCACCGAGAAATGATTCGAATATCGACTTTTTGGCGGTGGTCTAGGATCCGACTCGGCCGCCAAAACTCGGCCACTAAACTTTGAGCAGCGGGAATTTGAAAATAAATAGTTTTTTTGCAATCTCTCAAGTGTTTTCGTAATTTTCCGGGATTTCTCGATTATTTTAGCTTTATTTGGTAATTTTTAACATGCAAAACACAAAATAACATGAATTCGATATATATCCGAGGTGTAAAGATAACTTGTGATTAACTGAAAAATACGATATTTTAATGGCTATTTAATCGCTAATTATCAGTGATTATTGCTTGAAACCATTGTGATCTTGTGTTGCGCGGCGATTTTGTTCTTCTTGCCGAGTACCCAGCGACGGAATTCGTTGTTGAAGGCGAAGACGATGAGCCTGAAGCGGTTATCGATTTTTTTGGACCAAAATGTGTTTATTTTTGCTTTTTTTTCATTTTCTATCACTTTATCACGTTTACTATCTTACTACCTGGAGAAATCCCACTTTAAAAAAAAAATGTTTTGCCGATTTTTCATCAAAACTAAAAATCATCATAACTCATCGAAAACTCATCCGATTCGAGTCAGAATCAGACAGGTAACTGATAAGGTGATAAGACACTTATCGGTAAAGTTTCTTCAAGATATCTGAAGGATCCGGTCACTTACGGATCAAAAACGTGGAGCAAGTTGGACGAGAATGACGTGGTGAAGAAGATTTTCCAGCTTTCCGAGTCGCCAGGGATCCATGCATAGCCAGAATCGTACCAGAAGCCGTGCATTATGAAGATGACACCTTGGATGAGTACCTGAATCAGTACGATGCTCCGGTAATAACGCCGCGGCTCAGTTTACCAACCTGACTCGCAAAGTTGATCTCTCGACGGCGCGTTTCGGCGTTGTGGCTCTGGTAGACGCGGCTCTAAAAGGATTTATTGATTGATCAGTGAATCAGCTATCAATTCCACCCACCCGACATCCCAAAAGAACGATCAAAGTGATCAAATCGGCGGCAAAGACGATGACGCTGAGAACCAGCTGGACGTATGTGGCGTAGTAGAGCAGGAATGATCCGCATTTCTGAATTTTTTCAGTGATAACGCCTTCCTTATCACCTTCTTTATCACTGGGAAAAATCTGAACTCAAACGGACGATTTTTAGCCAAATTATATCAAATTTTCAAAAAATTTCGAAAATTTAGCACAACTCTGCTTAATATCGTCCGTTTCAGGTCAGATTTGGCCCACTGATAAGGGAGGTGATAAGGAACAATATCATAGTCATTTCCTAGCAAAAAATCAAGATTCAGAATCCCCTACGTCATCTGAAACCTCGTCCATCTTAAACTTGCCTCATTCCACGGCGCCGAGGTGAACAGCCAGCCAAAGTGGTAGAAGATGAAGTTGCAGTTTTCTGAATCCTAATTTTCTTGAAATTCCAGGCCTAAAACTCACTAAAAACCACAATGCAAACCGTGGCGATGATCGGAAGAATCCAGTTCAAAACTATGTAGACTTTGATTATCTGCGGTCTAAAATCTTGCTGTAAGTGCGCTCCATTGAGAATTTTCTCTTTACCCGAAGATTTTCTGATAGTAGAACGGCATGGTGCAGGCGCAGACTCGGTTCAGTGACATCAAAAGGAAACTTCCAAGAATGACGGGTAGCAGCAAGATGCTAAGGTTTCCGAACAGATAACTGGTGGAGGTTACTGGTTTCAGGTCACTGATAAGGGTCATTAAGTAGCTTATCAGTGGGCAGGTGATAAGACTTACAGTAAGACTCCCAGAGCGAAAAACGAGCCGCTGTTGGTGCAAGCGAGCAGTTGAGCGAGATTCTGATTGATCATCAGCACTCCGAACGGGGTTTTCAGTGCTGGGAGACGGAAACAGCCGATTATGACACCCAGTAGCATTAGGAAGCCGAGAAGACACTCCTTAAGGGTATGGGTATCATGGGTTACTGTATTCACACCTACCGTAGTCACTAGGATCCCTGCTAGGGTGTCCTGGTCGGTGTAGACGAACGATTGTTCAAGGATCGAGAGCGCAGTGACGTTGCGGACTGGCATTGTTGGTCTTGGCGTGAAAATGAAAAAAAAGAGTAATATTAATCTCAAGGCAAATTCCTATGACTCGTTAGATAGTAAAAGACCCCCTTGGAACAGGCAATTTGCAAATTGCATGCCGAGAATTCAAGAATCCAAGAACCCGAGAACAAAAAAAAAGAAAAAGAATTTCGACCACGGCAGGACTCGAACCTACAATCCCCAGATCCGAAGTCTGGTGCCTTATCCATTAGGCCACGCGGCCACGTCTTACCAGTGGACCGCATGCAGTATAAGAGTGCTGCGTCACCGACCCGCGCGCTCGTTCCCTCGCCCTTATAAGTCGACGAGAGAGTATGAAGAAAGAGGAGACACAGAGAAAAGGTGCGGCGAATTCGGGAGAAGAGTCACAAAAAGTCACAAAATCCGAGAAAATGAATGAAATTTCGAGTCTATCTCGGGATTATATACTGATTAGACTCGAGTTTAGCTTATCAGCCATCACAAGATGAGTGATACGAATTCGTAATGCTCAGACGAGAGCGTGAGTAACCTTATGAGCAATTAGCGTCTCGAGTATATTCCCAAATGGGAATATTATGATGATAAGTTGGTCTGGTGATTCATCTGGTATCAAAGACCAAATTAGATCGAAATTAGAAAAGGAAAAATTTATATTTTCGGCGGAGAAAAAAAAATTCTATTTTCATTAAAATTACAATTAAGCAGATGATTTTTACTAGTTGGAACAGAACGGAACGCCTGTTTTACACATAAAAACACCGAAAAAGTCGAAAAATCAGCTACTGCAGGTGCGCTCCATTGAGAATCGCTAACAAATCGCGGCGTTTCGGTCAAAGTTCATGGTTTGAGTGGCCGGGGTGCCGGTTCCAACTCCATTTCGCTTTCGGGGCAGTCGGAAGGTGATTTTGATGTTGCATTTGATGCAGTTGAGGTATTCTGAAAATCAAGATGGCTAGTGTGGATTTACGGGCATCGAACTCACCAAAAACAGTTTCCCGGAAACTTTTCACTATAAAAATAGTCGGAAGAGCGTCAGTAGCCAAATACAACGGAATCGTGAACATTTGCAACATCCCGAAGAACTCGGTCGATGAATTCGCAAAAATCGATATATACATGATGGAAATGGGCAGTTGCATGAAGATAATCGGGATGAACGTCTGAGAGACCAAAGCGTAGAAAAGTTGTCGCTGAATCTGACGGAAATGCGTCGATTGGGTGTCCTCAGCGGCTCCCGTCAACTCCTGGACGCATTCGTAGCACTTGATACCGGTGATCAGCATCAGGGACTCGATAGCTATCAGTAGAACGGTTGTGATAAGCAAACCGATCCAACTATCCCAATTTATCACTTCTGAGCCGTCGGGGAGTTTGGGGAAGAAGTAGACGCAGATGACTCCGATGTCATTGATGGAGACGTTGTGGTAGTGAATCGGGAGTGTGTTGGTTATGAGCAAACGGTCTACGTATTGATTTCTTCCCAGGAAGATTCCACATCCAGCGGCCCAGACTGCGGCGAAAATGAGGGGGGACCCCATCCAGAAGATGATGTTTCGGGGGGAAGTTTTGGTATAGGAGACTTTTCTGAAGGTAGACAAGGGCTAGGCAACCGGTAGGCAACCGGTAGGCAACGGCTAGGCAAGGGCTCAACTTACCCTTGAAAAATCAAGTACCGATACACAAACTGGACTCCAAAAATCGCCAGCGACAGCCCAAAAGAACCGCAGTAAAGTATTGTAGTTGCTTGCAGCAAGACGCTCGGCAAATACGACGTCTCCGGATCCGAAAGCACCACCAACAGATTGCCCTGACTCCGCAAATCCGGCACCGCCAACAATTCCAACATGCCAAAGAACAACTCGAAGACGGATGTGTACACCATGAGAATCTTGTAGACTCCGAGGTTTTGTGGCGCTCGGAATAGGATGAGAAGGATTAGAAGCGAGTTGGCCGACATTCCGAAGCAGGTTGAGATGACTTGGGTGATGCGGAGAAGCGGCTTCCAGTCGTCGAGGTACATGGTGATAAGGATGAGGTTTTAGGTGGACAATCAAAACATGTACGTCTCGGATACCAAGTAACACCTCCCCACCTCCCACATTGTCTTTAGGGAGCTAATAAGATCCTCTTGGGTGTCTGGGTGTCTACGTGTCTATATGTCTATGTGTCTGGTGATCAATGATTACTGAATAACAATGAGTTTTATACTGTATCACATCAACGAAATGAATCTAGAATGATTTTGGGTCGTCGACGCACCATTTCCAACGCTATTGTGCTGCTGGGGAAGGTTGAACTTGACGTGGCACTGGACGGATTTTAGATAGGCTGTGAACAAAAAAGTAAGTTGGGTTTCGAAGCGATCCGATCCAATCCACCGTACCTATGACAGTCGTCCGGAACTCCTTGATTATCAGAATCGTCGGCAGAGCATCAGTGGCCAGGTACAGGGAGATTGTTAGGGATATCAGGGCGCCGAAGATCTCGCTGGATGAGTTGGTGAAGATGGAGACGTAGAGGATGGAGATTGGGAATTGCATGAAGACGATGGGGATTATCGTTTGGGAGACCAACGCGTAGAATAGCTGGTGCTGAAGTTGACGGAACGCTTGGCTCTGGATCGATTGACTCATCAATGCCTTGATGGCCAGGTAGCATTTGAGACCGGCGAATACCATGACGGATTCGGTAGTCGCCTAAGGGAATGACATATGGTATTACTTGACTTTACTTGGATCACTCACAAGCATCATACTCGGCAATCCCAACCCAATAAAGCTGCTCCAGTTGATGACCATGGTGCCATTGTGCACCGGGTAAAGGTACATGACCACTAGGCCAATGTCATCGATGGATATGTTCTTGTAGTGATTCGGGAGGATGTCAGAGCTGCAATATACTCTTTTCTAGGGAACTGATAAATTTGTCACCTTAGCAACTCATCGGTGTACTGGTTCCGTCCTAGGAACACTACACAAATCGCTATCCAAGCCAGAGCGAAGACTAGCGGAGAACCCAACCAGAAGATGATGTTTCGAGGGTGACTGTCGGTCCAGGAGGTGTTGCTGGAAGTGGGGAGGTTGCAAAAAGGACTAGGCAATCATTCTTATATAATAACTTTCTTATTCTGTCCGGATGTCCGTTTTTCCGTATGTCCGTTTTTCCGTATGTTTTCTGTGCGCATTTGGCCCGGTCACGTAAAAATCAAATGTTACTCACGCGGAAATCGAACATTTTCAGAAAGAAGACACGCCAGCCTGATGCGGCGTAGCCGCACGTTCAGGCTGGTTGTATATATTTAACTCACCCTCCAAACACCTGATACCGGTAGACGAATTGAATGCCAAAAATCGCCAGAGACAAGGCGAATGAGCCGCAGTAGATCCCTATGAAAAAATCGTCTATACAGCCTAATTAAGATCCTTACAAAGCGAAATCTGCAATAGACACCTGGGCATCGTCGAGTTCTCCGGATCCGTGATCACCACAAATGCGGACCCTTGGGTCCGAAAATCTGGCACCGCCATCAGCTCCAACACGCCGAAAAACAGCTCGAAGACGGAGATGTACACCATGAGAATCTTGTAGACTCCGAGGTTTTTCGGCGAGCGGAATAGGATGAGAAGGATTAGAAGCGAGTTTAGGAACATTCCGAAGCATGTTGAGGCGATTTGGATGCGGTGGAGCAACGGTTTCCAGTCGTCGAGGTTCATGCTGATAGTGAGGTGGTTTGTGGTGTGTTGGATTGTAGTGGGTATCAACAGTTGATACTGAATACTAGAAACGTATAGTGAAGAGGTGGAGTTTAGGAGGCTAATAAGGTCCTTTGGGGATCAGGTTGTCTAGAATTACACGGGAAACATGTAGACGTCACAGTCAAGTAGACGGGTATCCATTGAGAAGTCCATTGCCCCTTTGACAGCACCCGAACACCTCCTTCCGCATGTTCTCATAGATCAGAAACATGACAATGGTCGCTAGGAAGCCATGAAGACTCAATACCTCCATTGACAAGTTGTTCAGGACTGGAATTCAATTAGATGTTCAAGTAGGGGGCTTCAAGTTAACACTTACCCTGACTATAATACCTCGTGGACGCTGAAAACGCGAGGTAACCAACTGGAACTACTATAACCATAAATGGTACGTAGATTTGGATGCATATAGAGATGAAAAACTTCCTTTGCAGCCTCTTGGTCCTATTCGACAGCGTCCTGGAGTTGCAAGACAGGTGAATGATGCAGTGTCCGATGAAGAATAACGCTTGCAGCCCATAGAACGTTAAGATGAATAGCAGAAGGCCGCTGATGAGCATTGGGGAATCGGCTATGATGAAGATGCGCTTGTTAAGGGTGACAAACTCGGATGGTGGACAGGGGAACAAGTCAAGTGCTTTTGACTTGGCGGTTTCCTGATCCGGAATGCCGAAAAGGGCTGGAATGACAAATGTGAATCCCACTAGTTGATTTAGAATGACAAATGTCTTTCGAGCGGGCTTAGATGGCAATTTTAGAAAGTTAGAGGTGACCAGGTGGTTTTGCAGGTTCTCGAAGATGATCACAATTGACGCACCGACTTCTAAATCGATAAGAGTGATAAAACAGGTGAAAAACCTTACCTGCAATCGTCCCAACTGCAATAACCATCTGTATCACTGTTGGAACCTTTAGAAAACTGAGCATCCCCATTGTAACACCTCCAGTGACGGGGAACAGTAAAAATGGGGTGATGAAATTTGAGACTAGCAAATTGCAAAGTGTACTCCAGACTTGAGCATTTAGCATGACCCATTGGCATTTCGAAGGGTCTTTTCGCTGGCGTAGACTATCAGATAGATGCCGTAGCAGTTCACAGGGAGGGTTATCAGTGATAAGCAGTGTAAGATTATTGCGTGGAAGGTGGCGGAGTGGTAGAAGGGTTGAGGAGGGCATTGCATGGTGGGAATGGAAGAAACAAAATGAAAAGAGTGATATTTTGCTTGCTGATTGTGAGCGGTGGAAATGCAAAT
Source organism: Caenorhabditis sp. 39 LS-2015 (assembly GCA_900536345.3). Classification (NCBI taxonomy): domain Eukaryota; kingdom Metazoa; phylum Nematoda; class Chromadorea; order Rhabditida; family Rhabditidae; genus Caenorhabditis; species Caenorhabditis waitukubuli. Next base: position 45,524 of record LR576449.1, on the reverse strand, counting down.
GCAAAATGCAGCTGTTGAGGAATGGAGAGGGGGGTGGTTTCAGGTGGTTTCTGATGGACAAAAGTTCAGTAACACTTCCATACCTCACCGGCTTACCTAGTCCTTGTCTAAGCCTAGCTTAGCAAGGCCCTTCTTTTTTTGAGTCCTGAGTAATGCCTGACCCTCCATGGTGCATCTATTCAGGCCAATACTCTTCTTTATTAGTCCTTATCTGATCCCGGATGACTTCTTTCCCCATATTTTCGTATTGCCCACAATTTTCCCTTTATGGTACCCCACCCTATGGATCACATGCTCACAATTGGCCTCTACCACCCTAAACCGTAACCCTAAACTTGATTACTACCGTAAAACCCCCTCAAAACATGTGTTGATTGATCTGATAACGCTAACTGCACCCCACCACCCCACACCATGTTGTAAACGATGCAATTGTCATCCTAATCATAGTCATCCTCTCCAACTCCTCTTCCGGATTTATGATGACTTAAGGGGGCGGGGCATCCAGGAGTATATAAGGACCCTCTTGGTCCATTTCCGGTACCATTCAGTCCGCTGAAGAAAAAAACGAAAATGCTCTCCATCTCCCGTATTCTCACCCTTATTCTCTGCTCTCTAACCCCTTTGGTCTCTACCACTGGCTACCTTCTCCTGGACCTAACCTCCAGCCTCACCACCGACCTCCGGGTCTCCGCCAACCTTAACCTCGACCATATCCGTCTTATCGGCGGTTCTGAGCAGTCCTACCTCATCAGATTGCCCACAGCATCCCGCGAGATTACTGTAGAGTTCTCAATGCTCTCGGCTAGTCAGAAGATCACTTTTGACATTGAAGAACTCGAAACGGAATGGGTGCTGGTTTTTGGCGAGGTTCGGATCCAGATGGAAGCCAAGTATCACTGTGATTCAGGGTATTCTGGAAGGTTCTGTGAGCATCAGAAACTCAGAAAGTTCCACCAGAAGAAGCGAGTGTCCACGACTACTATTCCAACTATTCCTATTGAAGTCTCCAGGGTCCATTTCAATCTGTACCTTTTCATCGCCACCATTGCTTTGCCGCTGCTCATCGTCATATTCGCTGCGTACATTGTCTACTTCAAATGTCGTGCCAAAGATGCCAAGAAGATTACAGTGGTTTTCATTGAAAATGTTGTTTAGCCTTTTTATGTTTTACGTGTAATATTTTAATTTTCCCGGTGTTATTTGATTGTTATTTATTTACATACGGTTAAAAATAAAATTTTAATAGTTTTTTTCAATTTGTTTGTTGTTTTGCAAAAACCATTTTCAATCGCTTTACGACACATGACGGACTCCAAACTAGTCAAAAACCCATTTAAAGCCATGCAAAAGAGTTTTGCCCCAACCCGGCCTCGAACCCCTGACCCAAAAAAAAGAAAATTCCTGCGCTACCGCCTGCGCTATTTCTACCCCAGCCGCCGCCCCCTCAATTGCCAATAATATGCACGCCGTTTTTTCCATTTCCGAACGTCTGCATTTTTGCAAGTGGGTGTTTGTTTTCCGCCGTCGTTTTCCGATGATTTCACAACATTTCCCCGTCTATTTTTGAGAGGGGAAAAAGACAAAAAGACACTGGTTGTGTGGGGGTGTAATTCATAGTTTGGTGGTTGGTTGGTTGAGCGACGCGATGTATGTTTCCATGGCGATTATAGATTTTTGCTCGAATTGTCGAACATTTTTCGGCCGTGTTCATTCGATTTTTGCAAATTTTTGAACAATTTTAAGCATTGATTTCTTTCAGCTGAATATGTCTGTTACCCCACCGCAATCTTCCCAATCCCAAGCAAGCGTTGCTAATGTTGAGGTGGAGAAAAAGAGCGAGTACATGTTCGGTGAGTCAATTTTTTCTCTTCTTATCCTTTTTTGAATTCAGTTATATTTTTCATTTTACTGTTCTCCTAGGCCTTGACGACGAGCAAATCCAAAAACTAAGCGACGAACTGCAAAAGCTGCTCAACGGAGAGACCTCCTCCTCGGAACCCAGCATCATTCCACCATCCGGCGATCAATCCAATCTCCAACTGATAACCGATAGCTCCAGTGATGCTAAGCTAGTGAAGCTATGCTCCAACGCCATTGGAACACCACCGAAGAAACCCGAAATGTCAGAAGAGACCGATGTGAAGTTTGCAGTGCTAATCGACCTGCTCAGCACCAACACAAACCCGAAGGAACTGCGATTGCAGTTGGAGCAGTTGGCGAGTGTTAATCAGGAAATGATGGAGTGGCGCGAGTACGAATTGTGAGTCAGGAATACGTCATGGGCCATTAGTCTAATAGCTTTGTTCAGAAGAGCCGAGGCAGCGAGAAAGGTGTACGCGAGGATGGAGAGCGAGCGAATGAACCACCCGTGGAACGTGTTCAAGCGCAAGGTTCGGAGCTTTTTTTCAAAGTGACATGAGTTAATACCAAACTACAAATGACTCCAGTCATGGCATGTCAAATCATGACAAATGATTTCATATAAGAATAAAGATCAGACCTTCACAAAATCTCACAGCAGAGTAGGGCAGAACAGGTGAAAAACTTCGGGGTGAAGGTATGCATGAGCCAGCGTGGGTAGGATCATTTCCATTCGATTTTTTGGCTCTGACTAGGCTGTGACAAGGCTCTCACAAGGTTCACACAAAAGTGTGGGTTCCAAAATGAAAATCAGCCAGGTAAGCAATCAATGAAGAGCGCCTATAGCTTATGCTAGATTAGCACTTTAGGCGGACCGTGACTTTATGCTATCTCTACCCACCAATTCCACCTATGACGAGCTAACTCTCATTGGCTCGTCATGCCAGCACATTCACAAACCACGACTGACAAATGACGAGTATACCTGGATCCTTCACTCGATAACCTTTGTTTCTCTATGGTTCAACCTATTTGCCATTTGGACGATTCTCACCCAATCCAGCGTGAGTCTCGGTCGGTTCCGATGGTGTCTGCTGAACCTTCAAATCTGGACCGCTGTCACGGACTGGATGATAGCAGTATTTTCGATTCCGCGTTTTGGCTTTCCACTGATTGCCGGACGTGCTCTCGGGTTTTTCGGCCAATTCGGAATGTCGATTCCGATGCAAGTCTACATTGGATTCGGCTGCTTTGGATGTATGGTTGCCAGCACCGCAGTGATGTTCATCTACCGCCACCAGATCATCATCGGAACGGACCACTACCTCAGCGTCAAGAAGTTCACCTTGTTCCTAATCCTCGCCTTCAACTATCTCCTCTATTCGAACATGTCAATGGCAGTACTGATCCAGGTTCCAGTTGACCAGCTAGATGTCAAATTCGAGATTCTCCGCACCCTACACTGCCCTCCAAAGGAGATACTTCGTCCCGATTTTTACATAGCGCTCACTTCAAAAGACGTCCCATCTTACTTCCCGTTCGCCGTGTTTCTTACATTGTTCGTCGGGTCCGAGTGTGGTCTACTGACCCTTCATTGCTCCTGGATCCTGTTTTTCTCGACTTTAAGAGCCAACTTTTCCCGAAGGACCAGAATGCTGCAGATCAAGTTTCTTTTTGCGTTACTACTGCAATGCGCAATTCCAACTACTCTATGCTATTGTCCCGTGTTCTACGCCCTGATTACAGCGTTGCTAGATCACTATTGGCAGTGTAAGTGTTTACTATCTTCCAAGTCATCAGTAAGACCTTTCCAGTCGCCAATGACATTTGTGTCTTCGTCTGCTCCACACATGGTACAGTTTCCTCAATTTGTCTCCTACTACTCTACGATTGCTACCGCGAGTATGTTTTCTACTGGTGCAAACGGTTCCTTTGCTGCTGCTGCTTTGGAGGAAGAGGCCGACGAGTGTTCTTTATCAACAACGGCAATGAAGTTCAACCGAGTCGAAGTGACAACAGTCAGAATGCCATTGGAAGGCCTTATATTACTTAAAATGTTTTATTCCAAGTTACACTACACTACACTACACTTCTTCTATGCATAAATGACTCAGGCTCTATTGTCTTCCTCCTTCGTTGATTCGTTTTCGATCGATACATAGTTGAACTTTCGGTCATTGAACTCTCCGCCGCTCCCCGTCTTAACGGGCCACAAACCCATCCCCTAATAATCTTCCGATACCTCGGATTGGCTGTAATCATTACTAAAGAGCTGCCCAAAGAATGGCAAGCGATAAGAATCGTAGAGTTTGTAGCCAGTTCCTGGTGCTCTACGAGTTCCATAGCGATTACATAGAGGCAGGTGTAAAGCGGAAGGATCAAGAGTACAGAGGGGACTATGACTTGCAGGGTTAGACTGACAAGGGCGGTTCGATGCATACGGTAGGTTTGGGCGGACATTAGGGATCGAAGTTGGTGGAGAAGAATCATGGTGTGAGCGCCAAGGATTGCTCCGGAACTGGAATCGTTAGATGGGTGGTACTTTGAGCAATACGCAATACAACTTACATCACAAAAACACATATAAAACCTAGAGCTCCTAAGCCACAGTAGGCTATCCAAATGTTAGAATTCCAGTCGTAGATGGCGAAGAGCTTGGTATTGAGCCAGAATGTGCATTGAGGGTACTTTTGGCGCAGGAACTTGTAAGCTTGCTCATCGGTAATCTCCGACATGTATAGGGAGAAGGAGACGGCGAACGGGAACAGTTGAGAGACACCAAATGCCAATTTCTTGATGATCCGAGGCTTTTTATTGTTAGCGCTCTGAAACCTCTCTAGGATACAGCAAAGGCACTTCCAAATGGAACCCACACTAGTCATATCCACCGCCGCATTGTGGCGATAAATGAAGCACCATGTGATCGCCGGAATCTCAGACGCCAGGTAAAATGTCCACATGGTCATGTAAATGTGACTTCGAAGAAGGCTGCCAAACACTTTTCCGGTATTAAACCCGGCCAGCAACGGGAAAAAATAGTACCCCGGGCAGACGACGGATTGTTGAAGTTCGGTGAAAAACGATGCTAGTTGAAGGTAGCAAATGCCATATTTGTACTTTGAGATTCCAGGGGACCTAACCAGGACTAGATAGAGGGCTAGTAGATTGATAGGTGCACTGATAACCGCTATAGAGTGGAGGATAGTAGTGTAGTAGAAGGGAGCTTCCGGGGGACATGGTGCAGGCATGGAGGTTAACAGCGGAAGAGGGAAGGAAGTGATTGTGAAGCATGCACATAATATCAGGTACGTAAAAAATCGAAAGGTAGGGGGTTGTTAGGTATTTTTATTTTTAGATGTGACCTCACATGGGTAGTCTCTACACACCTCGCACACATGGTACATTAGCAATTGGATTTATCGGAGAGAGGAAGGGGAATGTGCTCGACTTATTTTCGACCAATTTCCGGTATCCAAAGATCGTTTCAACATTGACTTTCATCAACGCCCGCCATGATCCGACATTGACGTGCTTCGGTACTAGATGGACACCTTACGGATGGCATGGTACATAGTGAAAGTCACAGATCGGAACTCAACCCCAATCAAATAATATCGTATAAATATAGTATGGTATGCTTGAGAAAGAACAATCAGAGCAAAAGACGCTCAATGAGTTGCTAAGCGTGCTTTGGTCCTACCATACTCAGAATCAGAATCAGGAAACTTTGAGAATACATTAGAGTCAAGTGGAATGAGGAAGCAAGTGGCATACATCAATAACAATACTCATATCAGACGTAGAGCACAACAAAGTTTATATTTGTCTAAAAATGTTGCAGGACGAGCCTCACCAGGTGAAAAATCAACAAACGATGACTTTCCCCTCGTCCATACGATCAGTCAGTCTCCCCAAATGCTCAACACCACGTCCTCCACCGACATCTCTTCCATTCTAACCAATGACATCGTGATAACTTCAAAACACGTCACAATTCCATTGACGTTACTGGCATTCATACTATTTCCCTTCTACGCCTATGTCAATCGTGTGAATCGCGAACGAGACGAGCAGACTGCGATTTTCGCCTTTACAAATCACTTTTACTACTCGGTGAAATGCATTTGTTTCTTGATACTTCTCAGTGTCAGCCTAGGTCTTCTGTTTTATTCCTATTCGTACCATAGAAAGTGAGATCAATGTGGCGAAGCGTTTGAGTGCAGAAACTTTCAGAGTTATCTCTTTGATTGTCTTCTTCGTTCTCATCTTTCTAATCTACATCGCGCTCAATGCAATCACAGAAGTCCAATACGTCCTTATCACTCTTCTAGCACTGCAACGGTTCTTCCTATACTATATACCATCCTCCGAGCGCTTTGTGAACCTGTCCCAGAGTACCATGAAAGTCATCATCGGCTCGTTATACGTTCTTTTCATATTAAAAGATGCGGTTGCCGCAGTCTTGACCATCTGGTTTCACGGTGTTGAAATCGAAAATGAGAACGATACCAAATTAGATCAGGTGCTGATGTGTCAAGGAATCCTTTACGCATTCCTTAACGGTCTTCTGATACTTAGTGCCTGTCTTTACATCCCGTTGACCATCAGCATCCGCCGATTCTCTCATCTAGCTTCGTTTGTCCAGAGCCAACCGCAAAAGTACGTGTTCTACCAGACAATCTCACTGGTGATCGGAAAAATAGTAAGTTGTTCGATGAACCAAAAAAAGTATGAGAGCCATTCGTTATTTCTAAGGTGTTTCTGCCATCCTACCTAACGTTTTTTCTACACAGAGATGATAAAGAAATAGTATCACCATTACGAGTGGTAAGATTGAGGAAACGGACACATGACAATGATAGCAGTTCAGTTTCTAGCCTACGCAACAATCATCGACGCCTTCTCGATGCCCATCATAATCCAATTGACGTATCTGAGTTGCAACAAGCGCAACATTGACGTGCTAAGGTCCTATCCGATTCGAGACGCGCTGAAGATGACATTGTGCGGAGGGGAAGTGCCGGAACGGTCGAATCAGGTGGCTGATGTTCGTGTTAGCAGCACTCGGAATTAAATAGCAGAGATGAATAAATTGGTCAATAAGTTCGATAGATTAGTAGTGACTGGAAAGCACCTTCGACGATGAAAATCATCGCTATACAGTTGAGGATAGCAGTGTAGTAGAATAGAAATTTCCGGGCGACATGGTGCAGGCATTTAGCTGGTGGGGAACACCTATCATTCAACCTTTTGTCAATCTAATATGGTGTGCTTGACCAGCAAACAGCTGCAGTTGTTAAGCGTGCTCTGCTGCTTTGGTCCTACGCTATTCTACCCTTGAGAGGGGCAAGTGGCTGATATTAATAGCAGTGCTGATTGTCAGATCCAGGTGAAAAAGTCCTTTCTCCAATTTTTTCGACCTAACTCCACACTCCCCCTCCCATACGACAAGTCAGTCTCCCGAAATGCTCAACACCACGTCCTCCACCGACATCTCTTCACTCCTAACCAATGGCTCCCAGAGCATTTCGAAATACGTCACGATCCCGTTGATGTTACTGACATTCTTACTATTCCCTTTCTACGTCTATGTCCATCGTGTGAATCGTGAACGAGACGAACGAACTGCAATTTTCGCCTTTACAAATCACTTTTACTACTCGGTGAAGTGCATCTGTCTCTTGATTCTTCTCGCTGGCATTCTTGGCCTTCTATGTTATATCTATTCGTACAATAGAAAGTGAGATTGAGTCGCCGAAGCGTTTTAATTTAGAAATTTTTAGACCATTTTCTATGATTGTCGGCATTGGTATCGGTTTTCTAATCTACCTAGCTCTCAATGCAATCACAGAAGTCCAATACGTCCTTATCACTCTTCTAGCACTGCAACGGTTCTTCCTATACTATGTACCATCCTCCGAGCGCTTTGTGAACCTGACCCAGAGTACCATGAGGGTCATCATCAGCTCGTTATACGTTCTATTCATATTGAAAGATGCGGTTGCCGCATGCTTAAGCATCTGGTTTCACCGCCTAAAAAATCAGAATGAGAATGATACTAGCATTGATCAAGTGCTGATGTGGCAAGGAATCCTTTACGCATTTCTTAACGGTCTTCTGATATTTTGTGCCTGTCTTTACATCCCGTTGACAATCAGCATCCGCCGGTTCTCCCATCTAGCTTCATTTGTCCAGAGCCAGCCGCAAAAGTACGTGTTCTACCAGACAATCTCTCTGGCGATCGGAAAAATCGTAAGTTGTTCGATGAACCAAAGAAAGTGTTGGAGCCATTCGTTATTTCCAAGGTGTTCCTGCCAGTCTACGCAACGGTTTTCCTGGGCGAGAATGATGATGAAGTGCTGTCACCATTGCGAGTGGTATGTGATTGTGAAACTGAATTCCGAATTTAATTGAAATATGCCAATGAATCATCCCATGGCAATTCAATTCAGCTCCTAATCTACGCAACACTCATCGACGCCTTCTCGATGCCCATCATAATTCAGTTGACGTATCTGAGTTGCAACAAGCGCAACATTGACGTGCTAAGAGCCTATCCGATTCGGGATGCGTTGAAAGTGACATTGTGCGGAGGCGAAGTGCCGGAACGGTCGAATCAGGTGGCTGATGTTTATATTAGCAGCACTCGGAATTAAATATTTAGCAGAGATGAACGAATCGGTTAATAAATATGTAGTTGCAGCTTGTTTACCAAAAGGAAGAGAGAATCCATCTGTTGGTGGAGCTATTCTTAGGGTATCAGGAAGTGGAAACAGACTACAAAGGCTCGCTAAAGTTGCTAAAATGGGTTATAGAACAAGGTGACAGGTGATAAGCTTGGTTTTGCCAAACATGCGTTCTCCTAACCAATGACACCCATAGGTCAGGTCCTATCCGCAATTCAGCACCTCTCAATCCCTTATCAATCTAATCAAATCGGCACCAAACAGCAAGCTGCTTGAGCAAAGCACCCTCACTGAGCTGAACTGAGTATTAGTGCCACCTCGCGCTATACACCTCGCACCAAATTTCGCATAATTACCACCTTATTCGAAATGCCGTTTTCCTATGTAATTTGGCAATGTGTAATCCAAATCCGATTCTCTTCATTTTGTTGCTCCCACCTACTCCATCCCATACTCCTTCTTTTCCACTTTCCGGGGCAAAAAATGTTTCTAGTCGATGACCTGGTCAACCTAAACCCACTATACCTCAACGTGCAAATCGACCTAGGCCGGATCCCCCTAGTCCTTGCCCTCATCCCACTGATCTATCTGATACCAACGTTCTACGTCATCCTGAACACCTTACTAGTCTATTTCAAGAACTTGTACGGGAAAAAAGATGAGACCGTAAATCCACACGTGCTATTCGTCATTGTACTTCATCAGCTATCCGTGAGTCGTAATTTCATGTTTTGTGTAGGTGTTGTCTATTCAGACCTTCTCCTTCATGGTATTCGACTACTTGAACTTCCGAATCCCGGCCACCGGAGTCATTACTTCATGGTGCGCCCGTCAAACTCCAAACCACCTTCTAAAGTGGATATTCACGGGTCTCCTCTACGCAAACTACTTGTCGATTGCTTTTCCATGCCTTTTAGCGATTCTGCGACTAGTTGCGGTGTATTACCCACAGAGGCATTATGAGGTAACTTCTACTACAGTAATCCATATAAAAATGCTTTAGATGAGCCGGAAGATCGTCAAAATCCTAGTGCCTCTAATCCTCACCTACCCCCTATTCCTCCTCTTCCACATGGTACCGGCTCTCGGGGTCTGCAGATCTTACCCGCCACCATATGAGTTTGGAGCGGTGTTTGTGCACTTTCAGGATGCCTGGATGAATGTGAGTTATAGAAAAAAAGAAGTGCCTTTCATGGTGATGAAATTCAGATCCAAAACTACTACTTTGTGCTGTTCAACGGCTCGTTTTGGTTTGTCCTAGCCCTAATTGCAAATGGAATTCTCTACCGGAAACTGAAAAAGAACTCCAGCTCCACTTCCACGAGGAGTTCCCGCTCCCAGAAAGCCGAGTTATCACTAACTCTGACCACAATGTCAATGATGTTCTCTTACGTCACCAATGCCACATTCATGATCGTCTTCGGCTTCTCTCCTACAGTATCCCGATACCTAACCTTGATCCGTCCATTCGGCAATGACTGTGACCTGGTTATAGTGCCATGGATCTTTTTTCTAGTTCATCCCGCGTTCAAGCATAAGCCGCTGTTTTTGAAGAAGTATTTCATGAGGAAAGTTAATCGAGGAGCTGGAGCTGGAGCTGGAGCTGGAGCCCCAATGAACATTTCTCATTGATAATAATTTTTCATTTTTGATAAAATTAGTATCATTCCCTCTTCTGCCGTCTTCTCTTCTCCAGAATCCGCTCTCTACTCGCTTCATTCCTCTTCGTTACAGCCCAATCGATCAGCATTCCAGGTACAAATCTGATCACTTCAAACTGCAGCTGATGGGTGATATATCCGGTGGTCTGATTCGCATATCCAATGGTATCTAGAGCGGATTTGGCAAAGGTAGTGGCGTCCGGAACGAAGAATGAGGGTTCTCGAATGCCGGCCATCTTTGTGGCAACCATGAGGGGAACGATGTTTTGGAAGATTAGATCGGTGTTTTTATATTCCATGCGTAAAGTGTCAGTGAGCCATTCTACGTATTTCTGGAATCAAAATTTGTCTTAAGCCCCTTAAGCCCCGCCCCTTTTCCCGTTCCTCCAAACCATACCTTCGAAGCCGAGTAAGCAGCCATCAGTGGCAAGTGAAGGCAGCCTGCAGTCGACCCAATATTCACTATGATCCCCTGATTTCTTAACAACATTTGAGGAAGGATGCCTGCTGTTAACTGAAGAAGGTCAACACCTACATGGTACTGTTCGCGACGCGCTTACCAATGTCGGTGGCAAAGTGTCCACCATGACCATATCCGCTAGATAGTCCACTCCAACATGATGCAGCTCATTCGGCACATCATAGAACACCCCGACGTTGTTCACCAGCATCCCGATTTCCACTTGATTTAAAATTTTTAACAGCTCTTTGTAGTCTTCAGAAGACGAGGTCTTGAAGTCGAATTGCGCAGTTTTCACGAGAATGTTGGGGTGCTTCTGGAGGATCTCCGCTTTGGTTTGGTCGAGTTTCGATTGAGTTCTGGACACCAAAAAAACGTTGAAACCACGGGCGGCCAGTTCGAAGGCATAGGCTTGACCGATTCCGTCTGTGGCACCCGTGACCACTGAAGATGAAAAGATCAAAAGATCAAGGGGGTTCGCTTACCAGCCCATGAAGCTCCAGCTTCCTTGCGGAGGTTTTTGGGTTTTTGAAAGAAGTATAGCCATAGAATATTGAAAATTCGGATGGAGATGAAGACGAAAAGGAAGGTTAGCGCGAGAGCAGGGTAGAAATTCATGCTGGAATGATATTAGATTTGTGGCAAGGGCCAGGGTTAAAGGGGCAGACAAAAAATGAGAAAAAAAGAGAGAAAAGGAAGAAAGGGAGAAAACCACGCCAAACGAATAAAACAAATAGTTGACAAGTAATCACTAGACTACAATTGATACTGATAAGACATGACTAGACTTGCTCGCTTGGCTAGAGAAATTGGTCTCCCCCTCCCCGAACCTGAGCCTAATGTACTTAGAATGTTAGCAAAAGACACCTAACGTCAGCAACCAAGCAATTAGATCAAAACATGTAATCTATCGGGAGCCAGTCCATGAAATTGGACACTTAAACAAGTCTCCAGTCTCTAGTTTCCCCAACTTCCAGCCATGAACTCCCCCTCTTCCTTCTCCACTTCCCTCCACATCATGACCTGCATCGAGATCCCCATCCATCTCTTCGGAGTCTACTGTATCTTGCTCAAAACTCCAACCTCCATGAAATCCGTGAAATGGCCAATGCTGAACTTGCACGTTTGGAGTGTTCTCTTGGATTTTAGTATCAGCTGTTTGACATCTCCATTTGTTTTGTTTCCAGCACTAGCCGGGTTTCCGTTGGGCGTTTTGAAGGAGTTCGGGATGGCAACGTCAGCGCAGATTTACTTGATTGTGTGGTTGTTTGCCAGTGAGTTGAAGTAGGGAGAGGGGGGATATCTAGGCCTAAGCACTTAGTACCCAATATGGCAATTCCCTAATGACCAATCAACAATTTCAGCGGTCGGTGTCGCGATCCTCGGAATGTTCGAGAACCGCTATTACCTGCTACTCGCCGAACCTCAAAACAGCCGCTGGCGCCACTTCCGGCACCCGTACCTCATCTCAAATTATGTTTTGGCTGTGCTGTTTTTCATTCCGCCATACCTACGAATCCCCGAACAAACTGCAGCTGTAGAGGGGGTCTTGAAGGTAAGGATGAGGGCTCAAAGGAAAATATTCTAAACTGCCTGTATTGTATTGCAGTTGATTCCGGACCTGCCAATTTCCATTCAAAATGGGCCAATATTCGTGTTATCAACTGATATCAGCTATCCGTTTTTCTCTGTCGCGGGGATCACCCTGTTCCTGATACTCGAGTGCTCTTTCTTCGCTTGTCCCTTATCAGCGCATTTCAAAAAACGAAAGACCATATCGCAAAAGACGACGGATCTCCAGAAGAAGTTCCTGTATGCCATGACCATTCAGATCTACACTCCACTGATAATCCTTATCATTCCACTGAGCTATATCGGGGTTTCAGTGTCTTCCAGTTATCATAATCAGGCCCTTAACAACTTTTGTTTCGTTATCATTGCTCTTCATGGATTGGCTTCTACTATTACCATGCTGATGATTCATAAGTGTTATAGGGAATTTTGTTTTAGCTTCTTTTGTATTCGAATCTTCCATTTCAAGTCTTCCAGTGAAACTCCTCCAGTGATCGAGTCCCGGAGGGTTTCCAAAATTAGAGTTAGTGTAGTCAGCACCCATGTTTTACATTCTTAAAGTTCTAATCTAATAAAAAACATGGTTTTCGATTCATTCCTGCAGATCAAGTCAGGCCAGGCCAGGCCAGGAAAAGATCACAAAAACGAGATAACGTTGTCCATAGTTCGATTAGGCTACATACATACGTACGTACGCAGCGCAGAATTCTTCCGATCCGATCAACAAGGCCAAGAATAGAACCGGAACCCGGAGTGGGTTGAACTGCTGAACAATGCGCGGGTGGCGGACACGTTTTTCGTTGCCTTGTTTGATAGCTTTTGTGATACCTATACCTGACATGGTACGTAATCTGATAAGAACATATAACCACCAACCTGAACCTGCGGCTTCGCCGCACTCAGGCTAGGGAGAACGGCCCGCTCACTCGCGAATATTTTCTTCTAAACAAGTATATGAATCTGAAAATCGCTTATCACATTGTCAGTAACTGTGGGCATGGTACCATAAGGCGTTTTATAGTGCTCATAACCTATTCAAATTCACCACCTCTTCCAGACCCCCAAAGCTTCCTTCCATTTGCAAAATTATCTCACCTCCTTCATCAGAATCGTACCCAATTTGCGCGGCTACAAAATCGTGTCCGATCTGATGACTATAGACATCAAGAAAAAAGAGCGAGAGAGTACTGGAAAACGAGATGTCGCAGGTGATGGGAGGCTTGGACACTTGACCATTTTGAACTGAACTAGGTGCAAGCGTACGGACGGCGATGATGTTATCGGCGGTTCGAAATGAAACGGACACAAGCGTTGTTTTCGTATTCGAATCGCAAGCCGTAAACAGATGGCGGTGGGTTGAAAGGAAAGGAGAGGAACAAACGATGAGGCTGATTATGAGGAAAGTGATTACGTGGGTGCCAAGAGAGAGCCTAATAACTAGAATTTAGAAAAAATACATAGGAGTTACGCTTAGTTCGAAGCCGCCCGTGCCAAATGCAAATGGGCGGGTTGGGTTGCTCTAGTCTCTAGTCGCCAGCCATCCAAGCTCACGTCGGTTTTTTCCCCCTCCTTATCCCCCTACTCTCATTGTATGTGCCATGTGGATTTTCCAACTGGCCTGCACCATCCTCTCCACTTCCCTCAACACTTTACTCATCTACCTTATCATCAAAAAATCATCTACTAACATTGGAAACTACAAGTTCTTAATGATATACACTTCGGTTTTTGAGGCCCTGTGGGGGTTGTTTGACTTTCCGGCGGATGTGGTAAGATTTCCACCTTCAATATGCCTCTATTATGCCTCTAGAAACTCCACTGTCACGGCCATGCCTCCCTGGTCTTCCGAGAGCAGTCAGGAGGTTACCCCTGGATCGTCCTGATCTACACTGGCCTGTTCGGCGCCTCCCTAGCCCTTTTCGCTGTCAATTTCGCCTATAGATATGGTGCGATTGAGTGGAAATTTGGAAGGAAATACACTAATGGTTGGATCTTGGGATTGTACTTCGGGATCCCGGTGCTCATCGGATTGTGGTGGGCAAGTGCAGTCGGGTACGGGTTCCAGGCGACACTGGAGAGTCAGGAGTATTCTAGGTGAGTCTTGTGTCCGTGTGTGCACGTGGCTTTTGGAAGGCAAAAATAAACAAAAACTGATAATTATATCAGGTTTTGGGGAAGTTGATTCGGGTAGAGTAACCGAGTTACTGGGCTCTACATCACCTTAACTCATGGTCTAGATTTTTGTCTGAAAAGTTTTCGCTTCCAGTGAATGAAGGGGGAGGTGAATGGGGGAGGGGAAGGTGTTCTACGGCAAATATAGTCTAGGGCGTTCCTAGGGGATTCCACTATACGATGAACTTTGTATTTTTGATGTTAAGGGGGTGGGTGATCTCAGGTTAAGACCAATTGAGCCTAGATCAGACTTTGGACAGGAATAGGCTTGATTTAGGACTGATCTAGGATTGACTCAGCTTTAACCTAGTAAAAGCCTGACTGAAACCTAGCCTAGGTCTGACTTAGGTCTGACTCAGGCCTGGCCTAGACCGGACCTAAATCTGACTTAGGTTTAACTTAACCTTAACCTAGCCTAAGCTTGACTTACTTCTAACCAAGGTCTGACTTAGGCGCCCTATATCCAACCCACATTTCCAGATCCTCCTTCTCAACCCATTTCAACTTGTCCATGGAAAACATCTCCTACATCTCCGCCAACTTCTACCATTCACAATACCAAAACCTCTTGGAAATGTTCAACTGGCCCGTTTGGATTGGCGCCTTCAATCTCATGGTTATAGTGGTACCCTAGCTAAGCCTAATCCTCATCATTATCCTATTTTCTTTTAGGTCGGATCCCTGTCCTGCACCTTCACCTTTGGCTACCTTTGCTATCAAGAACTTGCCAGGAAACTCAGCTCCAACACTTCTCAACAATACGCGATTCTTCAACAGCAGATTTTCCTATCGCTAGTTGTCCAAACAGCAATTCCCCTATCATTCATGCATATCCCTATCACTTTTTACTTTGTAGTGCCAATTTTGAACGTCAACTTTGACATCTTTAGCAACTTATTCCAAACTACCATAAGTCTATACCCAGTTGTCGATCCGTTACCCAATTTTTTTATTATCAGTAACTATCGAAAATCGATCTTGAGAATGATCAAGTGTAGATGGAAGAGGAGGTCTAGTCAAGTACAAGTCAATATTATGTCGGTGACAATTAGTAAACTTCATGTTTAGGTTATGTATTGCAAATAAATACATAAATAATCAATAAATTATGAGGTAGAAAGACAAATGGAAGATCAAAATCCAAGTTAACTCAGAAAAATGTTCCGGACGAACGGATCGAACTCCATCAAATGGAAAATGTCCGAGACACGTGTCTGGTTGTAAATCGCCTTGATGGCACAGCGAATTGAGCTGATCAGTAGGATGATTTCACCGAATCTTTCTGGGCCACGATCTGGGAACTTGAGGGCGCAGTGATCCATGAGTTCGGTCATGCATTTGGAGTGGAGGGAGTCGACGTCTTGGTAGACGACTTTGCCGGGGAATGATGCTGGAAGATGGGGGATTGGAATAGAGTCAAAAGGAGGGGGAAGGCTGGTAGCTAAGGTCTGACTTAGGCTCAGACTTAGGCCTGACAGAAACCTTAGGCCTGACTTAGAATGACCAAGCCTTGACTAAGGATTGACCTAGGCCTGACCTCAGCCTGACTTAGTCCCAACCTAGCTTAGGCCTGACCTAAACCTGATTTAGACAAGGACTGACTTAGGACTGACCTTAGCCTGACCTAAACCTGACTTAGCTCTACCCTAGCCTAGGCGTGGTCTAGTCCTAACTTAGACATACCTTAGGTTTGACCTAGATACGTCGTACACTCGATTTAGAGCTAACTTGATTTTCCTTAAGTTTAACTTAACTAAAGTCCCCTTAAAATCTGCCTCATGTCTAGCTTAGGTCTGACCAAGCCCCAACCGATTATCCCCTTCCTAACTTACGTGTCAAAAGCAGCACTGTCTTCAGAATCGCACACTCAAACTCGTCAATCTCCAACTGTCTAAACGGAGCGCTGACACATTTTACCAGCTCGTTGACAAATCCAAAATGCAACTCAGCCTTCTTCTCGGCATTTTCCAACTTTGCATCTTCCACTGGTAGCGCCAGAAAATAGTTGGGATGCATGAAACTTCCATTCTGCAGCAGCCAGAATCCATTTTCAGCTTCATTCGCAGTTTTGTAGCCTTGGTCGATTAGAAGATAGGCGAATCCAAACTCAGATAGTACTAGGTTCCGATCGGCGTTTCCTAGGTTTTGGTAGGCGTCGAACTGCATCGCCCATTCGTTGGCGTTCTCAAGTCCCAACTTCAAGATGAAGTTTATGTCAGCGGCTCGAGCCCTGCGATGGAATTTCCCGAATTTCTACAAGAAAATACGACTATACACCTGCTATCATTGGTACCGTAACCCTACCTTCACCTGGACACACCCACTCGAATCGGTTGGCAGACCAGAGTATCCCTCGTGTTGGGCGCGTTGACAGCGTTGGATTTGCAAGAGCGAGTCGATTTCGAAGACGATCGACCGAGGGATTTCTGAAAAATTGA
Source organism: Caenorhabditis sp. 39 LS-2015 (assembly GCA_900536345.3). NCBI lineage: Eukaryota > Metazoa > Nematoda > Chromadorea > Rhabditida > Rhabditidae > Caenorhabditis > Caenorhabditis waitukubuli. The sequence goes on along the minus strand of LR576449.1, from coordinate 28,672 downwards.
AATTTCGATTTGATTTTTGGGTACTGATAAGATGAGACTGATAAGTTAGGAAGGGTACATACCTATATCACTATCACTACCCGACGAAGAGCATCGCGAGTTGTTGTCGTTGCTGTCGGAAAAATTGACCGCGGGGATTTCGATTGGTTGTTGGGTCATTAGAAAGGATTTTGGCTTGCGAGGACCAAGAAGGTCTCGACGTTGGATGGCTGGAAGGGAAATGTGAAGAGTGAGGGAGGAATGGTCCGTATGGTACACCCTAGAAGGGTGGGCGGTACAATAGCGGGTCTAGACTTGTTTCGATGATCCTCAGGTTTTTGGAGGGACCAACAAACCACAAAAACCATCATAAACGACAGGTTTACGGGGTAGATTTACGGGCCGGGCCCTAAACCAAACTAACCTTCAGCCTTCATCCCAACCGAATAGCACTTTCTCAGACGGCAACATCGACAAACACATCTGGACGCTGAAATTTGTCTTAGTTGCTTTTTTCCTTATCATTTATCAGTGATAACTTATCACTTCTAACTCACCAAAAGTGATCAAGCAATTGCCCTTTTTCCAGCACTTGTAATGATTCTGATTGATAACAGCTCTCCGAAAAAACACAATACACCCCAGACAAGCCGGTGCACCATATCGCTTCCCATTGACCGTATCGCCGCATACAGCGCAGGATTCAGATGAGGAGTCCGTTGAGGATTCGGAAGACGTTGGGGAGGATGATGAAGGACGGGAGTCGACGAATGAGGTTAGCATGGTTTGGAGGAGGTCTGGAATCGGTTCTGTTGGTAGAGCGAATAGTTCAAGAAATCAAGGTATCTATCTAGCGACATAGGCACGTCAGAATCCGGATCCCTATTCCCCGGGGCTGCCAACGTCTCTAGTCTTCTCCTTCTCCTTCTCCTCCTATCGGAAGAAAATGAAACATTGTGATAGACATAACGACCACGTAAATCTTCATTGGCAAACCCCTCCTAGACCCTGTCTTTTTGATCGGAAGACGACTACCATGATGATGGAGACGATGACGAAAGACAGGAAAGACCAAGAATTCAAAACGGGCGGATGGATGTACATTAAACAGAAACCAGGTTAGAGGCGAAGAAGGAGGGGAATGATAAGGATTACGGTAGGTTTGGAAGTACTACCTGGGAAAGGATGACAAAAGGTCGCTTTGTAAATAGATCCATTTGAAAGATAGGATAGGGAGGAAAGTACCGTATCGTTTTTGCTAGCTATTCGCAACTGAATACGGTGCGAAACGAAAACACGTTAAGGAATGAGGCAGAAGCTAGAAATCTATGATAAGATGGGATCGGATCAGAACACACATTGGCATGGTCAAGAAGTCAAATTATCAGGCAAAAAAGAGTTCAAGTGGTTAGATTATGGTACCTAGTGCGGGATTCTGAATATTTATAAGGAATCATATTGTTTTCACACTCGTCAAACAGAAACACAAACTTTTTCATTCCAAAAATAAATTGGCCCAATACCATCCCCTCCCCACCTTTTTGCATCTCCGTCACAATCAAGATCGTCAAAGTTCAGTTCCGAAAACCATGCCATGTGATCCACGGTCAACAAGAATCCGATTAACTTTTAAAATGAAGAAAAATCGATATTACATCTGAAAAACACCGGAAAAAAGGAAGCTACAGTTTTCGTATTCTCAACTAGTTCCCAGTTGGCTTTCCGCTAGAAGAAATTCATCACTTCCTTGTTCAAATCAATGGAAAATTAGAAAAAACAAGAATACAATGTTTATAGTTTGTATTTTGATAAAATAGATGCGAAAATTCTACAATACCATGAGAGATTTCATTGGCCATGAAGGTATGGCCTAAGTATCATATAATCTGATTTATATCTCAAGAATGGTATGAGATATCAAAAAGTTTTTAACTACAAAAAAACGCAAGACATCAAGGGCTATAATTGTCTAGTTGACCACTTTTTGATATCACTTATCGTTAATGAGATATATCTCAAAAACATAGCACATGGTGCATAAACTTTTGATTTGAGCAGTACTTGAGTACCATATGTATTTCTTGCACCATATCTCTACAACCGTAAGTGATACTAAAAAATGATCAACTACAAAAATACGCATAATGTTAAGGGCTACAATTTCCTAGTTGACAGTTTTTAGATATCGCTTACGGTTTCAGAGGTACGCAACGAAATGCTTGAGTACGTCTTAATGGACTAACCCCTTCCACCAACACTACCGTATCCCTGTTCAATGCCAAATTAGAGGAACATAGGAAAGGGGAAAAGGAAAAAAAAAACTTGATGATGAGATGCGGAGAAAGGGGAAAAAGAGGAAGGAGAAGGAGACATGGACATAGACATGGAACATCAGTAGCAATATATTAGCAACGGAACATAACATTTTTCAGATTCCATAGGCTATGGGGGATTTCAATAGGATTTATAGGATTCAGAATAAGTGACAGTTCCAGATAAAGCTAGCACGTCTTCAGTTCAAGATGATATCCCTAAGGCATTGTAAGACAGGAAGCGCACTTGAGACGAGACAATCACAAAGAAATGGCAAAACGGAACATGAATGGAGTACATTAAGTACGTCGCGATGGGCGGGTCCTACCCACTTTCCCAGCGCCCGGCAACACAACACAACACATCCACGTAACAGTGACCAACCTCCAAGTGTGTTTGTGTGCCTAGTTTGATGCGAAATGAGGAGAAGCAAAGGGAGGCGCTAGGAATCGAATCGAATCGAATCGAACCGGTATCCTCTTCCTCTCAGCCAGGCAGCCAGCAAGCACCCCAACGTAGATCATTATCGCTCTGAGGACATTTTGAAAGAAGGTGTATGCATGTGTGTGTATTGATCATGGTAACAGAGATCCTTTTCTCTTGTATCACCAAGTGATAAGGAGATAAAAGGAGGAACAAAATGTTGGTCGGTTGGTGGGCGCGGTAAGATAAGAAGATAAGAAGACAGACAGACGGTGACGTCCGTTACTTTCGAAACAAACAACATGTGTTTTTATTTTGTTCGGAAGTGGTGTTTGAGTTTGAGGTGATTACCAATGAGATACTGTAAATTGGTTTGTATGGTTAAGCAAATGTCATTTTGAAAGGCACAAATCACGGTTTTTTCGTTTCGCCAGATGTCATCGGAAGATCTTGTTCTTGGATGTCGGGCATGGGGACAAAAGTTGAGGGAATGTGAGGAACGCTAATACAAGACTACACTAGGCTACACTAGGTAACACTATGTGGACGGACTAGGTACTACTAGGTAACAGTAGGAAACATTGGGTTAGGCAGCATTTGGCCGATCCTACATGCAGTAGGTAACACTGGGTATCACTAGGAACTACTAAGCATCGCTAGATCACCCTAGGTAACACTTGGCAAAACCAGGTATCACTAGATAACCTCAGGGATGTCTCCGCATCACTCACTAAGTCACTCTAGGTATCACTAGGTATCACTATGTGACCCTTGGTACCCATATCGTTAGTATGTTACGCTAGGTTATACTGAGTGACACTACATGATGCTAGGTAACCTTAAGTGACACTAGACACTTTAAACGACACTAGGAAACACTAAACATCTAGACAAAACTAAGTGTCACTAGGTAACCTTAGGAAAGACTAGGTAGCATCAGGGAACATTAGGAACAACTAGGCAATTCTAAGTATAACTAGGTCACTCTTGGCAACGATAGGTATCACTAGGTCACCCTAGGTATCACTGGGTATTACTATGTGGCCCTTGGTACCCTTACCGTTAGTAAGTAACGCTAGGCTACACTAAGTGGCACTACATATTGCTAGGAAATTTTAAATAACGCTAGGCTGCACTAAAAATCACTAGACATCACTAGGCGACACTAGGAAACACTAGGCACATCTAGACAAAACTAGGTATCACTAGGGAACATTAGGTAACATTAGGCAAAATTAGGTATCACTAGGTAACCTCAGAAACGATATAGTACCACTAGGTATCACTAAGTCACTCTAGGTAACACTAGGTAACATTTTGTAACCCTACCGTTAGTAAGTAGCGCTATGTTGTACTAGATGACACTAGGCAGCACTAGGAACCCAAGATAACGCTACAAATTTCGTATTCTGCGCTATATCCATAGTTCAGTTGCATATTCGAGATGGTATCCAATCCAAGAATCAATTTGCTTCCGTCAAACACAATACAAGGCAGAAAACTTCCAAGAGTAGGGACAATTGGGTTAGGAAGAATCCTTACCTTCCTTTACCTATCAACTTTCACTACCAGGATCCTAGACCCTGTGTTTCATGTTCTGAGGCCTCTGGTAAAAACGAACACATACTACAGATCTTATCAGTATGGGCTTGATCCACACCAAAACGGAGAATCCGGGGGGAGAACGAACGACCAGGAAGACTTTTCAAATCGCCTACCTACCGTAGCCCCGCTCGCAACATACAAAGCGAAATCTTTATCAATCAAACGATCTATCAAAGTGTAATCCTATTCTGCTATGCATTCATTTCCTTCTAACAACCAACCTCAATTCGCTGCTTGCGGAAGGGCGGATGGACAGGACGGATGGATCAAACAAGATACATTTTAGAGGAGGAGATGGGCCTGTCTAATCACTAATTATCAACATCTTTTTGACACTGATATCTGATTCCGAGGCATAAGTCTTCGTTAATGAGAGAAATCAAAAGATCAAGCCCAAAACCGTAAAATGAATCTAGATTCACAATCAGATCAAGCTAAACACTCGCACAGGTTGAATCGTGTTTTGATATCGACCATACCGTACGTGTTATCATCCTACACTGATCTTGAGGGATCTGTGTTGTGAACTAGAGAGATCTGGGGTGGGAAAAACGGAAGGGAAAGGGATCTTTTGGTCACCTGTGTTCTGTACAGGCATCGATATTCACCGAACCCCCCCCCCAGGAGAGGAGACTCAACACACAGAACACAAGAAAGGGGGGGGGAGTGAAAGGGAGATGGATCTACATAACAGTGTTTGAGTGTTTTTGATCCTAATTCCAACTCCAATTCCGATTCCGATTCGAATTCAAATCCAAATCTTATCGAGCCTCCTTCCTTCCTTTTTCCTTTCTTCCTCTTCGCTTTCCTAATGTAATGTCCTGGATAGTCAGGTGACAGGGTTTTTTGGTTGCTAGCTATTTATGTAGATGTATGTTGCGATTGAGAATCGTATTTCGAAAAGGTCTAGGCTAGGTGTGTGTAGTTAGGTGGGCATACGGTACTAAGGGACAGTTAGTACATATGAGGAGCCACATTTATGGTACATATTAAGACTAAGAAATGAGGTAAGGCCTTAGAACAACTTCTAGTTATATGGAACCTAGTTAGGACCTCAGCTAATACTCTAAACTGCGGTTAGGACCCAGAAGGACAGTCAGGATCATAGTTGGTACTGAGTAGCGCAGCTAGGATCTCAGATAGCTAAAGGAACCTTAGCTAAAGCTAAATAGCTATAGCAACCTTAGTTAGAGCTCAGATAGCTATAGGAACCCTAGCTAGAGCCAAGGAAGATCCTCACCTCAGCTAGGACCTAACCTACCTGATCTTTTGATCTTCCGTTTGGCATCGCCCATATTCCTAGTTTCAAAACAACTTCCTCTGATTACTATCTCAAGCTACATACGACATACTATGTACATGCATACGTACAGGAAGATGGTTAAGTTTCTGACCTTCTATGTACATCAAACTATGAGCTGATCTTTTGAACTTCTAGGCCTCCCCCCCCCTATCATCTGAAAACTGAAAACCGAAAACCGAAATCGTGAGAATCCGCAAAACGTTCTCAGCCCTTCCACCCAATTTCCTATTCCCAATTCCAAAAACTTCAAGATAACAATCTGTCAGTGCAGCAACATCAACGTCATCCGTCATGTATGTAGTCTGCGCGCCATGGGGAGCGGATCTTGAGAAGCCAAGGACAGGTGGAAATCGGATCGCGGAGGAAAAAGGTTTTTGCGTTTTTGCGATAGATTGAGATTTGGATTTGGAAAACGAGGTGAGGTGGAGAAAAGTGTATTGAGGATGATCTACAGTATCTCTCTAATATGGTACTGCTGCCTTGTTGTAAAGGAAAAACTTGAAATTTAGACGAATCAGCGGGCTGACGGTTAAGGTGTACGGTAGCAATTCGGTTGGTCAAGACGGTTTGATTTGCAAGGCAAGAATGAATAAGCGAAAAGGAAGTGGACATAATCCCAGGTGAGCAGAGCACGGACACAACACAAAAGGTTCAATAATCAGTAGACGCTGGGCGGTTGCGGTTGAAAGACAAAGAAAAGGTTATGTGTTAAGGAGGAGGAACACTTTTGAAAGTTGTGTGACTGTTTGTTTTGACTGACAGACTGAGTTGCACCACTGAACTCATTGGGCAGGTGAAATCGGTTCTGTGTTGTGGTGTTGTTGGGAGCAGAGTGATCACTGATTTGTTCTAACTAACACTGAGCCGTTTTACCCAGTAATAGAGCGCCTTAACCAGAACTAGGCTGTTTTGATGAAAACTGAGCAGTGAAAATAGTGCTTGCCATCTTGGCTAACTCGTAGTTAGCGCCCTATTCTGTCCTAATTAGCACTGAGCTTTCCTATGTTATACTGAGTAGTCCTAACCAGCACTAGACCGGCTTAAATATGCTTTACAAGGTCCTAAGATGGTCTGAACTCCCAGCTATCATTGAAACTTCCCACACTAGCACTGTACCATATGATTCGCGCTCTAGGCCGTCCTAACTAACACTTGTTGATCCTAGCTAGCACTGGGCCTTCTTAAGTAGAACTGAGCAGTCCTAACCAGCACTAGGCCGTCCTAAGTAACCTCTGAACCGTCCTAGATAGCACAGAAGTGTATCTTCCAGCACTGTACCATATAACTAGCGCTCTAATTGTGTGCCGTCCTAACTACTAGCAATCCTAAAAAAACTCCTAAACGAAAATGGTCGTGATCTTTCCATAGCTTTCGAAAAAAAAAATCCACAAAACGCTCACAAACATCTAACAAAAAGCGCGGCTCTTTGTAGATGAGTCGAATCGAAACCAAATTCGAAACGTTTCCATTCGAAACAATTCGCCGAGCGGCAGCTAGGAAAACATTAGGTAGCAGATCACAAAATTAGAGCCAAACTACAAATTAGCGCTGGTGTTGGGGGACTGGTCTGTGCTCTTCGTAGTGGAGTTGCGGCATCTATGCAAATCGTCGTGGGGGGAGGGGAAGGGGAAGGGGATGGATACTGTATTTGGTATCATTGTTCTGAATGTAAGATCAGGAAGATAACTAGGGGAAACTCGAAATTTTTTGGCTACTACTACTATATTAAATGTCAACAAAAAAGATCAGGTCCGCCGCGCAATAGGCGCTTCATCGGACCACCTGTAACAATGCAAACATGGCAAACTACACCAATGACTTTTGGTTTTGGTCTTTTGGCCTATAATTAGGATACTGGGGGTACAGTAGGCTTCAAAAAGGGAAAACAAGTTCCGGTAAGAAGTCAGTTCTAGCCTAGTCAAGATGTCTTTGTAGCCTATCAACTGCTATCAGTGCAGAAGTGGCTGGCTAGAAGTGGAAGTTCATCATCGACCCGGATGGGCTCTTATCACGCACACTATGCATGCGGAACTTGACTTGGGTATAAAGCAGTACCATGTTCCCCTTAACCGTCTCAAGTTGGTATTGAATTTTGAAGCATGACACGCCCAATTTCCCTGGTCATTCTGGCTCTTCTCGTCATCTCCGCTGGCTCCATGGCTCTGCCCCAGACGTTGGTTAAGGCTCACGGAGCGTTTTGTCATCTTTGCGAGGATCTTATCAAGGTTAGTGTCTATTTCATAGCTAGGAACCTCTGAGAAGCCTGGCTTCCTTCCCGCATCAACCCAAGCCATTTCCCAGCTGGGTTAGCAGTTTTGGGCTTCACTAGCTCTGAACCGTTCTAGCACCTAGCCATCGTACCTAGTTCAATCTTCACCGGTTTGTCAGCAGATCCCCGCCGAATCTGTAGCATGCACCATGTTCACCCCAATTTTGTGATCTAACACTAGTTTGTTTGACTATCTACTAATGAATTGGCTTCTTTGTTTGTGCACAGAACCCGATTGACGCTGAATGGATAGTGTGAATAGTGGAATTGGATTAGCATAGCTGGTATTTAGTTCAGGAAATCATTTGGGAAGGAACCATACAGTACCCCATATCGCTCCCCCGATCTTCATTCTTTATTCATGTAAGATCAATCACCTTGAAGTACATACATACAGTACTCCCCCCATTTTACACCCACACCTCTTATCTAATAGCCCTATTCTCTCTTGCCTATAGGACGGAAAACTGGCTAGCAATGTCGTCCTCGACGAATGGATCGACAAGGAAATCGGCACCAGATGCACGGCTTTCGGGGCACTTGAAGCGGACTGTCTGAAGGAGTTGAAGCAAGTGGAGCACGACATCTGGGAGGCGATCGATCAGGAGATTCCCGAAGATCAAATGTGCAAACAAGTTGAGTTGTGCTAAGTTGTATTGACTTATTGATTTATTATCGATTTTCACTTGTTAGATACAATTATTCACTTGCCCGGGCAGTTTAGTAGAGAATACACTTTCCGAAGCATTTCTTCTCAGTTTTTTCTTGATAAAAATCGCATCTCTGTAGGGTTTAAGCAATAATATCTTACTCTGGGTTCCAATTAATTAGGGTTCGGACGCTCGAAAGATGATCGACAGGAAAAGTCAAATCGAGCGGGTGAGCCTGTGAGGTATTGAAGTGATACTGAACTTTTAGTTTCAAATTGTTCACCAAAAATCGCTTTGAATCCTGCGTTTTTCGCTCTTGAATGGGTCATTCTAAACGCTCCAATTTGCAACTTGCTAATCTCGAATCTCATCACCCCATTTTCGCTGTTTCCTGTTACTGGAGGTGTGACAATGTATAAACAATGAGTTTTACTTTCAGTTTATAAAACAGAATCTATATGAAGCTATGGTTTCAGAACTCTTGAGATGTTGCTGTTGCGCTAACAAGGTCTCGGTAACTCAGAACCAGGGGAAACTGTCACTCGGAGGTTGCCACCTCATTCCAACTCAGTGTCATTCATCCCGATTATATGAAATGTGCATGTGCAGCTTCCTTCTCTTTCTTCGGTCACCTAGTCATCATTTGCTGCCTTCCGGTGCTTCTCAGACGAGCAATTCCAACGAACACCCCGAAACAACACGATGAACCGGAAATTAAAAGCGCCATCAGTCGCTCCTCATCATTCTTATCACTCTTATCACCACTTCAACATGTATATCGGTTGGGTACATTACTATACTCCAAAAGTGTTCAGTTTCCTTTCCTTCCTAATAAATCCCCTCTTTGTCTACCTGGTGTTCACTGATAAGAAAGCAAATATGGGGAAATATCGGTACTTGCTGACGTATTTTGCAACATTCAACATCTTTTACTCAACGCTAGATATTCTAGTTCCTGCGGTGAGTGCGATGGAGCGCACTTCTCTACCAATTTTGAAAATATCTTCAGGCATTCCACGACTATCGCTACTGCTTCTTCTTTTTTGTCTCCGATGGGCTGTTCGCTGAAGCCAATGACTTCAATCACGTCTTCCTTCTGCTCAGATGCTCAATGGTGTCATGCAGCTATGCCGTCCTGATTACTCATTTCGCCTATCGTTACTTGATTATACATCAAGACAGTTTTGTCAAAACTCACTTTGTCTCATTTGTGATAGCTTCGTTCCTGCTCGCAATGTTCTATTATACAAGTTGGGCCTATGTAAGTCTACCTAGAATTCATCAGCTCTTTAGCAACTTGAAGATACTTCATACTTTTATGACTGTCACCCCAGAGATGCGAGACTACATTCAAGAGAGTTTCTATAAAGAGCACGGAGAAAGTTCACAAACCATCAATGCCGTCAGCCTCATCTTCAACGAGGTCCCCGAGTACAACGTGATCCGTTCATGGACCTGTGTCGCCCTAATGACCACTCTTCCCTCACTCTCCATTGCCTTTTACATCTATATCGGCTACCAAATCATGAAGGAGTTGGGCCGAGTTGGACATCAAATGAGCCCGAAGACCAAGGAGATGCAGAAGAACTTGTTCAATGCACTGGTACTCCAGACGGCGATACCCATTGTGGTCAGCTACACGCCGTGCATTGTCGCCATGCTGGCTCCCACAATGAAGATAGAACTAGGAAGGTTAGTCAACGGTTGAGTGGTCTTCAGCTTCACTCGTTGTTTCAGAACTATGAACTACAGCGGTGTCATCGCCCTTGCCTTGTTCCCGTTCTTCGATCCTCTGGCAATCATCTTATGCCTTCCGGTGCTTCGTAATCGAGTTGTTCCAAAGTCATGGACCAAAACGAGCCAAGTCAGCGCGTCGGCTTGAAGGTTCCACCTTTTCTTTTTTCAATTGCTTGGCTTTCGTTTTCCGGTGCCTCTCAGACGAGTAATTCTCCTGAGAACTGTAAAACAACAACAACAAAAAAACCGGTTATTAGATAATAGCACCACCAGTCGCTGCTTATCACTCCTATTAGCAATTCAACACATATATCGGTTGGGTTCATTAATATACTCCTAATTGTAAGGTGTTTTGTTTCCTTTCCTCACTAATAAACCCGCTTTTTGTCTATCTGCTGTTCAATAATAACATTGCAAAGGATTTATAGATAAAGAAAAATTGAACAGTTTTATTCATTATCTTCGTAGAATTATTGGTAAACTGTATGTGGGTTCGAAGTGGTTCCATCTACTTGGTGCGGCTTCTTACCCGAGAACAGGTAGCCACGGATATCTGGATTGCATACGATTACCACGATTCTAAAATTCTCTTTCACATATTTTCGTGCTCATCCCCATTTTCTTACCCATCCGCCGCATGTACCGCGACCCATGCAAACGAGGTCGCTAGAAACACCACCCAACGATTCTCAAAGTACTGTGGCACGAAGAAGTAGGTCAACAGCTCCAACATAAAGACACCACCTTGGGAAATTGCTTGTTTGACGAATCGAATCTCTTTTTGAGAAATTCGATGTTGGGATTGAGTGTCAACGCAAGTGGAGATCTTCTTGGAAACCTGACGGACTCGTATCACAGTGGCAATATCGATCGTCATCACAACCGCGACTATTGCAGAGTTTTTGAGGAAATCACCGTACCAACCGATAATTCCACAAAGTTCAGAGCTGGTAAACGTTAAGAATTGAGCCTGCTCGTCGTAGTAAAAATAGCAAAGTTCTGGAAAAAGCAAATTGTAATTTTCGAGAAACTAAAACCTACTTTCATAGAACAAGATCGCCACGGTTCCAGTGTAAATCCACACTATCACTATCACTATCTTGGTGTTAGTATCGGAGAACAACTGCCGATAGTGATGAGGAGTGAAAACCGCAAAGAATCTGTTCAGGGAAATGATAAGATGAGTCATGACGGATAGCTCATAGCAGAAGAGCAAGATGAAGCCGCAGTGATGGGAAAACGCTTTCATCAAGGGTTGATCGCTGCAAATCTCTTTCTCTTATCACCACCCTTAACCCGGTTTTTACAGCAAGACCATTGGACAGAAGTACAATAGGAAAGTGGTCGAGTGAAGGGCATCTGTCAGTGCCTGATTAGCTGATAAGAAACCGAATGAGTGGCGGAACGATGGAAGGCGGAAGATGCTCCAGAGAATCGACCAGTTCAAAACCGCACCGAATAACGAGACAGGGAGGAGAGCGATGAAGGTTTTGGCTTGAATCTCGTTCATCTGGAGTAGCTGTGATGAGTGATAAGCAATCCTCGACTCTTTTTATACGATTTTCTTGTTATTCGGTTTTTTTCTAGTAGACTCGTAAGTTATAGCGGAAAATACAAGACATTGTAGTTTATAATCGGAAAACAGAGTAGGAGGTGAAAAACAGGAGTTGATCACACGGCTTGTGACTAAGTCTCGTTTTCACGAGTCATCTCTAGGGAAATTCGTCATTTTAGTTTTATGGTTAGTGGTTGGCTAGTCTTTGCCTCCCGTGAGGATCCTCGAACGGCGCGAGGATCCCCGCGAGGCATCAGTGGGGATCCTTCCGGGAATACCACCATGGATCCCCGCAACATGCCCCGGGGGGCAGTGCGCGTGTCTTTCAATTTAATTTTAAGGTTGGGAGTTCGAACCCCGCTAATCGCCATCCTTTTTTTAGTGACTCGGGTAGTCATTATAATCATCAACATTTATTATCCAATGGACAAAACACAATGAGTAGATAGTATTGACTATTAATTGACAGCATACGGAGTTTGGCCGGCGGAAACGTGTCGATTAAGCGCTCTCTTCATCACGAATTTCAAAAACTCCGGATTGAACGCCATCAGGATCACACCATCTATCGCATGTACAGTAACCCAGGCAAATGACGTGCCGAAGAATACCGCCCATGGATTGCTCAGGTATTTTGGGACCAAGAAGTAGGTGAGGAGCTCGAGAGCGAAGACACTTCCTTGGAAAACTGTCTGCTTGAGGAAGTTGATCTGTCGAGCGGAGAGTCGATTTGAAGATGATTGGTGGTCTATACTTGGCAGCACTTTCTTGTTGAGACTCCGAACTTTGAGAATGGTGGTGAGATCAATGATGACAATGATGATGACGCTGGTGATGTACTTGCAGAAGTCGGCGTACCAACTAACGGCTTCGCAGAGCGGAGAAGCGGTGAAGGTGAAGAAGCCGGTGGTCTCATCGTAGTACATATTGCACAAAACTAAAAGACATTTACTGATGACGCTTCTGCTCTATTCCCTACCCACATACCCTCAAAAAGCGCCACTGCATCCAGTAAGGTAAGTGTCCACAAGATTGCAATGATAATCTTGGTGTTGCGATCACTGAACCAGATGTTGTACTTATAGGGTGTCCATACGGCGAAGAATCGGTTGAGGGAGATGATGAGATGGGTTTGGACGGAAAGTTCGTAGCAGAAGAGAAGCAGGAAGCCGCAGTGACGGGAGTATTCCTTGAGGAGTCTGATGTCGCTGGAATAGCGTGTGTTTACTGCTATGTTACTCGATAACAAGGAGAGGTATCAACAATTCACCGAAACTTTGGCAAACAATCAGCGAGTCGAGCTTTTCTCGAGCGGCTCGAAACGAGTCGTTTCTAATTTTTGATCTTTCTGCAGGCAAATAGACTAGCACCGTGCAAAAACGTGTTGAAATGGGGCCAATATCAGATCAGGCGAGCATATTTTCGCATATGAAAGCTCGGCAGAAACTAGTCGAGTTATTGTTTCAAGCGTTCGAGCGAGTCTTCGAGTCGAGCGATTTGAGCTTTCGAGCGCTCGACTCGACTTTCCGAGTCGAGTCGAATTTCGGTCGAGCTTTTTTCGAGGTTTCGAGTCATGCAGAGTCGAGTCGTGCTCAAGTCGGAACACTAGTGTCAACTAACAACTTGTAGCCATAGAAATTTCGCATATTCTTACAACAGACAATTATTTGATATCTCTTATCGTTTTTAAGATGCATGCAATCACAGAGTTCCAGCGAGTGCGCCGATAGCAATAGCGCACGTCATGCTACTGACTCTGCATCTTTCTCATTCGCGCAGTATGTCGGTCCGCAGGAGCGCAAGAGATGCCCGAATTAACGGAGAACGGCAGAGAAAGTACGCGGCGCACTCTCTGGAACTCTCTGTGCAAGAGTTAAAGGACCTACCACATAACCATCGGACAAAACCAGATTAAAAAGAGCGTTGAATGAATCGCATCGGCGATGGCTTGACTTGTCGACAGATACCCGAAAGAGTGGCGAAACACTGGCAATTTCTGCAGAATATGCACAGCTGTCCAGTTGCAAATGGCTCCAAGCAAAGCCATTGGCAAAATCGCAAAACCGGTGAGTTGGGGGAAGGTGAGCATGGTTTTGAAGAAGACTGAGTTAGAACTGAAAACAGTGCGACTAACTAGGTGATACGGTAACCCGGGAGGTATACTTCTCCAGGGACAGTCACTAGGCAGTCTGTCGCTGTCTAGGCGGAGTTATCTGAAACAAAACACACGCGGAACGACTTCTTCAGGCCGATACTAAACTAAAAAAAGAAGTTGAATATCTAAAGAGGAATCGTTCAGTTTCGCTTGTTGTGAGAAAAATGATAAAACTCGTAAACATATTTAGATGAAGACAGATAGACAGACATCGGAAGGAAGTTTAATTATGTAGTGTCACTCTTTCTAGCAGAGAACTGATTGTTAGAACTGAGAAACCGAGAGTTCAGTTATGCCGTAACTCCAATAAACAATAATAGTGTCGAATTGAACGTCATCAGGAGCTTCACGTCTTTTGAATCTGACAGTACCAACGCTGAAAAACAGCGCGCCACCGTCAACATCATCGGCTGAAGCTCATTTATTTTCAAAGTGTAGAATCTTGAATTTCCATTATAAACTTTTTGAACTCTGGATTGAACGCCATCAGGATCACACCATCCATTGCGTGTACCGTAACCCAGGCAAACGACGTCGCGAAGAATACCGCCCATGAATTGCTCAAGTACTGGGGCAGAAAGAAGTAGGTGAGGAGCTCGAGAGCGAAGATACTTCCTTGGAAGACTGTCTGCTTGAGGAAGTTGATCTGTCGAGCGGAGAGTCGATTTGAAAATGATTGGTGGTCTATACTTGGCAGCACTTTCTTGTTGAGACTCCGAACTTTGAGAATGGTGGCGATGTCAATGATGACAATGATGATAACGATGGTGATGTACTTGCAGAAGTCGGCGTACCAACTGACAGCTTTGCATAACGGTGAAGCGGTAAAAGTGAAGAAGCCGGTGGTCTCGTCGTAGTACAAATTGCACAAAACTGAAAGTTATTCACTGATGTTACCTCTGCTTTATATCCTGCCCACATACCTTCAAAAAGTGCCACCGAATTCAGTAAGGTTATCGCCCACAAGATTGCAATAGTAATCTTGGTGTTGCGATCACTGAACCAGATGTTGTACTTGTAGGGTGTCCATACGGCGAAGAATCGGTTGAGGGAGATGATGAGATGGGTTTGGACGGAAAGTTCGTAGCAGAAGAGGAGCAGGAAGCCGCAGTGACGGGAGTATTCCTTTAGGAGTCTGATGTCGCTGGAATAGCGTGTGTTTACTTACTGCTGTGTTACTCGATATACGGGGTATTGAAAAGATGTTAGCTGACAGTTTTACCTTATCTCGTATTGTTCCCAAGTTTCAACGAAGAATACAAGTGGCATACCTGATAACCATCGGACAGAAGTAGATCAAAAACATCGTTGAAACAATCGCGTCGGCGATGGTTTGACTCGTTGAAAGGTAGCCGAATGAGTGACGGAACGCTGGCAATTTTTGCAGAATATACACCGCGGCCCAGTTGCAGATGGTTCCGAGCAGAGCGACTGGGAAGAGGACAAACCCTGTGAGTTGGATAAAGGTGGGCATAGTTTGGAACAAAACTGAATGGCAACTCAGCGTTGTTAATTCTATACGATTGGAGCTGAAAAAAGTGTTGGTTGACAGAATAAAACACGGCCCAGGAGGTATACTTCTCGAGGGACAATCACAAGACAGTCTGTCGTTGTCTAGGTGCGGATATCCGTATCAAAACATATGATGAATGACTCAAGTTTTACCTAGGTATTTTTTGGAAGATTATGTTTTTGGATGCTAAACTGAAATAAAGTTAAAATTCCGAAAAAATCGCTCCATCTGGACTTTATAAATTTCTGGAACTCCGGATTGCATCTATTACAGTTTTCTGATAGAATGAGAAGCATGGGCATGGCTACAGGCTATAGGACGAAAAACTGGCTAGCAATGTCGTCCTCGACGATTGGAGCGACAAGGAAATCGGCACCAGATGCACGGCTTTCGGGGCACTTGAAGCGGACTGTCTGAAGGAGTTGAAGCAAGTGGAGCACGACATCTGGGAGGCCATCGATCAGGAGAATCCCGAAGATCAAATGTGCAAACAAGTTGAGTTGTGCTAAGTTGTATTGATTTATTGATTTATTATCGATTTTCACTTGTTAGATACAATTATTCACTTGCCCGGGCAGTTTAGTAGAGAATACACTTTCCGAAGCATTTCTTCTCAGTTTTTTCTTGATAAAAATCGCAAAAATCGCATCTCTGTAGGGTTTATGGATCGTTAACATCGCCAGAGTGGAAACCAAGCCATGGGATGATATAATGAGGAAGCAGATGTTGTTGGCCGCTGAACCCATGATTATCTCTCTCTCTAGCAATTGGCGATCAAAATGCTTACCTACCCTGATTAAAATAGTCGAAAACCACCGCATTAGCACAAATGATCAGTGGAAATATCATAATGACGATTGGAATTGCAGTTTGAATCATTAACGCGACAAAGAAGCGTTTTTGAAGTGACATGGTCATCTGGGAAAGGGTAGATCGTTGGGTTTGGATGAAGATCTTGTAGGAGGTGAGGGCCACGAGACTGAGGATCGAGACAAATTCCACAGCGAGTTTCCCAGCGGTCACTAGAGCAATTCTGGTAGCGTCTAGGGCTACAACGAAGACAGGACCAGAGTAGAAGCACCGGATGGATGGGAGGCGCTGCAACTCAAAATTTATCAAGTACCGGGTACCATACCCACCTCCAGAACAGTTTCCACAGCTGACTCTTGCTCGGGTATCTGGTGAATAAACGGAATGATATAAAGCAACGCAAAGGTATAGGCGAATCCAATGCATATCCTTCGGTATCTAGTGGATGTACTATCGGATAGTGTCAGGATGGTGTAGCGATTCTCGAAAAGCACCAAGGTCGAGACTACGGTCACTAAAATTACTTTGAGTTGGGAAATTTCAAAAGTACAAGGCTCACTTACTGCCAATCTCAGCAATCACTACGCCTGTTTGATAGCCTGGGTACACATCAAACCATGACAAAAGTCCTAGTCCATAGCCTGCTGTGGACGGGAAGAAGATATAGGGAATTGTGAAAAAACTCAGCGAGATATCCAAACTGGCGCTCCAGAAATGCAAATTGAACATTGCCCACTTCACGGATTGCATCTTTGTCGGAGTTTTGAAGATGATCACGTAGAATGCAAAGAGGTGGATTGGGATCTCGATGGAGGTAAGGATGTGGAAAGCCAGCGACTGGAATGCGGCAGAGTCCAGGTAACTGGGGGGTGATGGGCAGACAGCGGGCATTTAGGAGCCGAATGAAATAGGAGAAAGAACTATGAGAATGATGATAACGTGAGATTCGATATTTAAAAGCTGAAATTAATTTATGCAAGAAAAATTCGATCAGTCCTGTTCAGTTTTCACCTGCGCACTTGAGGACTCTCTAATCAAAGATCAAATTACCGATATTGAAGGAGAAAAAATACATTCGAAAATTGAATTGAGTTTTTAGGCTGGGTTCTTGGAAAAAATGGGATATATTTATTGGGTGACGTTCGCTAGACTAGGCCTTGACAATGGCTAGATTAGGACTAGGCAAGGACTAGCCAAACGAACATTACACCAAGATGTTTGTTGCCGTTGAACACTTGATTTGTACATAAATTCACCTGCTCCTTGTTCTTGATTCTTCCCCACATCACATCACATCACATCCGGCTCGACCAGTTTATACCAGTCTGAACCTGCGGCTTCGCCGCATTCAGGCAGGCTTCAGGCATGACATGACGGAACAGTTTTCCGGCTCTTTTGACGATCAGGATGGCTACAAAAGAAGTCGATGTAGTGGATGACGTGGAGGTATCTTCCGGGTAAATAACACTGCTTCAAGAAATGTAGCGGTTGACTTCTTGAAAATCCTGACGAAAAATCTTCAATACAGTGCGTTGTCGTTATCTTGTATCACTGAAAAGGGAAGTATTATAGGTCCCCAGGATAGATTTTTTCAACCGATTGATGGATTCCATGGGAATCCACAGCGTACAGGTAAGGGGCGGGGTTTGTAGGTCAGAGGGGGTGCGCACAGGGTATCAGAGGTATGTGGAGATAAGGGGCGGGGTTTGTGGGTCAGAGGGGGTGCGCACAGGGTCAGTTAGGGTAATTAAGGGTGCGTACAGGGTTAATTAAAGTAATTAAGGGTGCGCACAGTAAGCTTGTTAACACCTTTTCGCACTCAAAGAATCTCAAAATGTTATTCCTTCCGGAAGTCCTTGATACACCACATGACAACCAGTTGCTTGCTCGATCAATTTTCCGAGAGAGATCCTCCTCAACATAGCCCCCCCCCCGGAGGTTCAGCGGAGTGTGTTTATGGTGCGGCACAACCTCTACCCAAACGAACGTTATGACTCACTTTCAACGAGATGTTTGCTGTTGTTGAACCCTTGATTTGCACATAAATTCACCTGTTCCTTGATCTCGATTCAGCTCCACATAATATCCGGCTCAGCTATTCTATATTAAATTTCAACTCCAAATGAGTAGTTGCGAAACCGACGACTCCTACCTGGCAAGTCCCCAATTCGTATCCCGAACACTCCACATCCTATCATGCCTCGCAGCTCCCATCCACATCTTCGGCTTCTACTGTATCCTGTACAAGACCCCAAAACCAATGGCTACTGTCAAGTGGATACTTCTCAACATGCACTTCTGGTCAGTAGTCTTGGACATCGTACTGACAGTCTTTGCGGTCCCTTATGCGATTTTTCCGGCAATGGCTGGGTTCGGATTGGGATTCATCGACTCCCCGGGACTGTTCCTCTACCTCATAGTCACTGTTATTAATAGTAAGGATTTAGGAGGTTCAAGGACAAGATAACACGTTTCAGCGGTATCAATCTCCTTGATGTACACTTTCGAGAACATTTTCTACCAGTTGTTCGCCGAGAAAACCTGGTGGAGAACTGCTCGGAAGCCATTTCTGTTCATCAACTATCTCCTCAACCCACTCTACTTTTTGCCTCCTCAATTTGCGATTCCCGAACAGGAATTTGCACGGGAAGTTGTGCTAAGTGTAAGTGCTCTATGCTCCATTGAAAATTTAAAATTTTGAGTCTTTAGTCAATGCCTTGTGTCCCGGAACTTCCCGTAAATCGACAAATGTTCGTGCTCTCTTTGGACCATTTCCTTGTCGGTCTGTCGGTGAACCTCTGCGGAGATACTGTAGCTATCGAAATTTGGATCTTTCTCAACCTCATCTGGCATAATCTATTCAAGCAAAACCCTGAGGCGAGACTGTCCCAAAGAACCATAAAAATGCAGAGAAAACTGGCTATTACGGTCATCTTCCAAAGCATGAGCAGTGCCATTTGGTTCGTGGTCCCTATCGGCGGAGTGATGGCTATCTGCTACTTTGACTATCACAATCAAGTGCTTAACAACTTGGTGTTCGTGTTCGTCTCAAGCCACGGAATCTCCGCCACTATCATCATGGTACTAGCTCATAAACCGTATCGAGACTTTGTGCTATCCCCGATTCATCGATTATTTCATAAAGTTCCTGTGGTTTTTGTGAAGGCTTCAAATAGATCTGCTAGAAATCTTATATAAAGTTTTGGTTTTATATGTGCATGGAGTATTTTGTGATCAAAACCGAGAAAAACACCTGTAGCAGGTGGCTTAATGGCAGCTTATATCAATTTTTTATTGCTCTCAGTTGGGTTGATTCGGAGGGTGGATGACAACGCTTTGGGTTAAAAATAGATAATCTAGGGCAAAATTAGGGTCTTTTTGGTTCTCGAGCACGATAGTATGGTACTGTGTTCAAGGTGTGTTTATGGTACGGCACAACCTCTACCCAAACGAGAATTGTGACTCGTTTGCAACTTGAACCCACTGATTCTTCTAGAAGCGCTCTACAATTCCGCAAACTAAAATCCTCACAGCCAAATCCAAGTACCATCCGTCGTCAATCTCCGAATCACTTTGCATGTCCAATTCGATCATCTTTCTGAAAACAAACCCTGAAGTTCAAAAGGACTTCCAATATTCTTGTTCCAAGCTTGACAAACCCTCCCATCAATCCTACGAATTGAGATTCGCAGTTTCAATCATCATGTCATAATGTTCACACTGTGATGTTTGTAACCGTAGTTTTTGATAAACAACGATAGACGTCTTCTTACTAACGGAAGCAGACCCAATTTCCGACCAGTCTGACACAACAAACTGTAATACAAAATGGCTTTCCACACAACTACGAAACACAACGATGGTGCTGAAATGGCTCATCGGCCTCGGCAACTTCTCGCTCTCCTTCTGCGCCATCCTGCTCAATCGTCTCATCTTCCTCCCGGTATTCCGACTGGCATTTGTGTCCCGCAAGAGCACGATCTATATCATCGCCTTCTTCAACATCCTGTCCGATTTGATCCAGCTAAGTATCACCTGTTTTCATCTCTCGGCTTCGATCATGGCGGATGTAAGAGGTCTATGAGAAATCATCAAGTTGAATTGGGTTTTCAGCGCTATATACTGTCAAATGGTCAGTTGGACTTTTGGAATGTTCTTCTTGGTGGTTTATTCATTAACGCTTGGTACATGGAGTGTCTCGTGCAGATTGTTATGGCTGTGAACAGGTGAGACGTCTAGATCGTGTTCTGGGCGCATGGCATAGCCCTACCATCCCTTTTTCAGATTCACCATCATCACCCTGAACAACAAGACATTCTTCACCTTCACCAGCACCATGATCATCTTCGTCATCCTCCTCTCCGTCACAATCTTCTCCGCCGCATGCTCCCAGTACCTGTTCCCATGCTGCCGCTACATCGCGGATCACCAAGTCATGTCCTACATGTTTGTCTTCATCGACGGCGTGCACTCGTATTCCAATACCCAGCTGGTAATCTATGATGTCATATGCACATCTACCTCAACCCTCTGCTACATGTCGGTGTTCCATACCATCCGGAAGACGAACAAATTGGTGCCGACAAACGCCGTTGTTAATCGGAGTAATAAGGATGTTAAGTACCTGATCCAATTCGTCTTCATCTCCCTTTTCTATGTTCTTGCCTTTGTTCTATTTGAAATCCTTCCGCACATAGTCCCCGCGGATCAACCGGAATGGTACGCTATTGTCCCTGCAGTGATCGTCTGCAATTGCTCGTCGAATTCCATCATCTACTTGAGCACGAATCCTGAGGTTCAAGGAGGACTTCCAATTCTCTGGATCCGTAACAAGTTGCTCGTAGGACCAGTCTCCAGTTCAGCAGCCGTAGTAAACCCGCCTATCAACCCTACTAATTGATGAATTATTTGTTTTTTACTGCGCTTCACTGACAATTCATAAATTTCAAAACTTCAGTCAATGCCCTGTGTCCCTGAACTTCCCGTAAATCGACAAATGTTCGTGCTCTCTTTGGATCATTTCCGGTCTGTCGGTGAATCTCTGCGGAGATACTGTAGCTGTCGAAATTGTAATATTTTTCCTTCTCATCATGCGTAATCTGTTCAAAAAAAACCCTGACACAAATCTGTCCCAAAGAGCCATAAAATGGTTCTGTGATCAGCGTGTGTTTTTGGTGCGGCACAACCTCTAAATGAACATTGTGACTTGTTTTCTATAACTTGATATTTGCTGTAGTTGAGCCCATCGATTCAAATACATCCACTCACCCAATTCACCTGTCCCCCGATCTCAATTTTTCTCCACATCACATCCTGCTCGGTTATTCCATACTCCATTTCAATTCAAAATGAGTTGTGAAACCGACAACTCCTACCTGGCAAGTCCCCAATTCATATCCTTAACTCTCCACATCCTATCATGCCTGGCAGCTCCCATCCATCTCTTCGGCTTCTACTGTATTCTCTACAAGACCCCAAGACCAATGGCTACTGTCAAGTGGATACTTCTCAACATGCACATCTGGTCCGTGGTCCTAGATACTGTACTCACAGTTTTTGCGGTCCCCTATGCGATTTTTCCGGCAATGGCAGGGTTCGGATTGGGATTCATCGACTCCCCGGGACTGTTCCTTTACCTTATAGTTACTGTCATTAACAGTAAGGATTCCAGAGCTTCCAGGACAAAATATCACGTTTCAGCGGTATCAATCTCCTTGATGTACACCTTCGAGAACATTTTCTACCAGTTGTTCGCCGAGAAAACCTGGTGGAGAACTGCTCGGAAGCCATTTCTGTTCATCAACTATCTCCTCAACCCGCTCTACTTTTTACCTCCTCAATTTGCGATTCCAGACCAGGAACTTGCGCGGGAAGTTGTTCTAAGTGTAAGTGCGCTGGGCTTCACTGACAATCCATAAATTTCAAAACTTCAGTCAATGCCCTGTGTCCCTGAACTTCCCGTAAATCGACAAATGTTCGTGCTCTCTTTGGATCATTTCCTTGTCGGTCTATCAGTGAATCTCTGCGGAGACACTGTAGCTGTCGAAATTGTGATATTTTTCCTTCTCATCATGCTTAATCTGTTCAAGCAAAACCCTGACACAAATCTGTCCCAAAGAACCATAAAAATGCAGCGGAAGTTGGCGATTACGATGATAGTGCAGGGCCTATGCAGCGTAACTTGGTTCGTGGTCCCCATTGGCGGTGTGATGATCATCTGCTTGATGGACTATCACAATCAAGTGCTTAACAACTTGGTCTTTGTGTTCGTCTCAAGCCACGGAATCTCCGCCACTATCATTATGGTACTCGCTCATAAACCATACCGAGACTTTGTCCTGTCACCGATTCATCGATTAGTTCATAAAGTTCCTGTTGTTTTGGTGGTTTCTAATAGATATTCTTCAAATCTGATATAAATTTTTTGGTTTTAGATGCATGTGCGCATTTTGATTGAAACCGTGAAAAACACCTGTAGCAGGTGGCCAAATGGTTGCGTCTCTCACTCCGCCACGCTGTCTCGCATTGGGACGGGAAAGCAAAGGGGTAGGTTGGTTTTGATAGCTGATAACTTGGATGTGATAAGAGATAGAAAAAAGTTGTCAACTAACAAATTAAAGGTGACATTGTTGGCTACACTTTCTTAGTTGACAACTTTCCCGTACCTATTCTAGATTTCAAGGTATGGACGGTTGAAAGATAGGGTAAATTTTAGGATTGGTGGACGCGGAAAGTGACCTTCAAAATCTACCAAACCTTGAAATCTGTGCTTTAAATGTTTATCACTACAACTTGTTCACCAAACATCTATCTTACCATACCAGACAGTCTGGTAACTTCAAAAATCAAAAGATTATCCTAATGTCAGCCACTACATTCGCCACAGTTTTCCGTCTGCGTCTCCCCATTCTCTATGCTCTCTAACCCATGAATTGGCCCAATTTGACCAGACATAGACATAGTAACAATATAAAAAGTACATGTTATTTCGCAAATAGTAATGGTCAGGTGGACTTGAAGACTATCAGACCAGACCTCCTGGTATAAAAATGCAGCCTGTAAGAAAAATAACAACGAGAACGACCTGAAAATGATTATACGTCTCTTGCTGCTATTTCTCCTGGTTTTTGGGTACCTAACGCTAACTTCTGAAGGCTCACCGGTTATGGTAACAGCAGATGCTCCTACAACTCAAAATATCTCCCCGAAACTCTGGAAAGATCGAACGTAAGCTCCTCTTCCCCAAACTTCAAGTTTTCATTTCAATGCCAATGCCTTTCAGCGAATCCAAATCCCGCTCGAAACGCTGGGGCGGATGGGGTTGGCGCCGTCCGTGGGGTTGGGGTGGCGGCTGGGGATGGCGCCGTCCGTGGGGCTATGGTGGATGGGGATGGAGACGTCCGTGGGGCGGATGGGGTGGATATGGAGGATACTACGGCGGATGGGGATGGGGCAAGAAGTGAATCACCTCGCCTCGACTCAATTTCCTTTTTTTTTGTAGATTTTGTAGTAATTTGATTGGATTTATTGTGTGTGTGTGTGTAATTGAAATAAAGTTTTACCCATCCCTCACTAACTGTTCTTGCGCTTACAATTAGCTATCAGCTTATTTCACAATCAAAACTCACAATTTTCGTATCCAGAGTGTAGTCTAGCTATCAAATACCAAGATTGACCGCACTTCAGACCTAAATATTTGCTCAGCGGAGAGCGATCGGGGTCAACTGTTCAATTGAAAGATTAACAAGTTGACTTTTGGACTATAATAGTCAATTTGAAACTGTTTATCTCTGGGTATCAGACAATGACAACGTGTTTTGATCTTTCCTCCAGCCCGACTTCGCTATCAATCTGCAATTGTTATGCTCAAGCTCCAGACAGACAGCCAAACCGTCAACAATTCATAAACTGATAACATTGATACCAGCTCACTATAAAACCATGCTCATAACCACCAAAACTCAACCTTTTCCAAAATGAAGTCCACCCTCATCCTCCTGGCCCTCATCGGCTGCTCCTACGCCGACTTTTCCGCTTCTGGACAGTCCGCCATCGTCGACGCTCATAACACCTTGAGATCCAAGATCGCCAAGGGTACCTATCAAGCGGGATCGACACTGGAGCCGGCTGGAAGTGGGATGTTGAAGATGGTAGGGTTTATGTTATGGTACTAGTCTACCTTAAAGGGCGATTCTTAGAAATGGGACGCGGATGTTGCCGCCAAGGCACAAGCCTATGCCGAGAAGTGTCCGGATGATCATTCGGATAATGGACTTGGAGAGAACCTCTACTGGTCTTGGTCTTCAAACGAGCCAACCGACCTGGATAAATACGTAAGTCGTTGCTCTGAAGCTCTTCAATGTTTACCTCTCCCCATTCCAGGGAACCAAGGCCTGTGCCTCCTGGGAAAAGGAGTTCCAAGACTACGGTTGGACATCCAACACCTTCGACAAAGCCACCTCTGACTCAGGAATCGGTCATGCCACCCAGATGGCCTGGGGAAACACTGCGTTGGTCGGGTGTGGAGTGAAGAGTTGTGGACAAGACGCGAAGAAGGAGAACATGTACAAGATCACTGTGGTGTGTCAGTACAAGGACGGCGGGAACACTGTCAATGAGCCGATTTACAAGACTGGCGATACTTGCTCGGCGT
>LR576415.1:49723-65109 GCA_900536345.3 Caenorhabditis sp. 39 LS-2015 | reverse complement strand
GAATTCAAAAATTCAAAGAATGGTCAATTCGTCGTAAGGTGTCACCTTTATACTTTGACTTTGCGATGTATTAAGATTCGAATGGTAGTGGATACAACCGTAAAGGTATCGGGGGATTGCTAAATGACACTTCTAAATCTCATGTGCCACCTGGCCAATAAAATAGTCAAGTCTACGAAGCATATTCAGTTGCCTTTGCTGATGCAAGGAGAGAAATGCGACTTGGTGAATCAGGAAAGTGGGAAGAAATGACCGATTGAGAATCAAATAAACATTAATATTGTTCCGGAATACTTAAAACTACACTACCTGCACATTATACTTTTGAAACAACCGAGACTACTGCCTCTGATCTGATTTTTCTGAACTTTCTTCTCAAAATCTACGATTAACCAGGATTTGAAGTTCCATCGAGTTCGGTTATTCCGGAATAGATCGGAAACATTGTAAAACGATTAGAAAACAATAAAAACACAAAAATAAAAATATTTGGTGACTCCTCCCCTCCCAAAAAAGCACTAAACACTGAAATTCGGTGGGGGGTCCTATCGATATTGACCACCTGAATGTGACCTATTTTTTGGATGGGGGGTAAGGGGGAATGGTAGGAACATGGAAATATTGCCCCGGGGGTCATTTTTAATTCTGAATTGAACTGCGCTCACAGATTTTTGATATTTTCTCTAGTTTTCCCAGAAAGGCCAAAAACTAGGGGGGTCCTATCGATATTGACCGCACTGTAGTTCAGTGCCAAAGACTATCTGGAATCTTTTCAATTCAATACAGTATGTATAACCCTTTTTGTCTGAATTGTGTTTTGTTCAATCTTATTTTTGTAGTTTGCACTTTCCAATGCTAAGTAACCTGGTCATCACATTTCAATCAAATTTTTTTCCAAAAAAATATTTTCTAATCCCGAATGACTGGAAAGTCATCATGGTGGCAAAAACGAACAATTCAAAGATAAAGACGTCTATCTATCAGTTTTTCTCTGACTGAGTCTGTTTCCAAATCTAAATGGTTCGTATTCTACTCAACTTGCACTTCCGAGTCCTTTTTTCAAGCGCTCTTCCACTATTCGCCACTTCAAATTGGCATCAATTTCCGATGAAGGGAAATTTGATAGATGTTATTTAGTTGGCCCTTCCCTCCGCTTTCGTTTCAAAGTGGAACACCATCACAAGGATTCTTTGCATTGGTTTGTTTTGTGTATTTTCTTGTTTCTCTTCTGGTAGCTATTAATAATTCGTTCATCTTTTCCAAAGCTATTGTTGCTGTTGAGCACTCATTGAACTGCACTTTGCGCATTATGTGGTCGGGGTCTTCCCATCCCTCTGATGTTTTGTTTCTTCCACTAGAACATTCTTCAAAAAACAGCGAGTAGCAATTCAAAACTTGTCTCCTGTCGCTCTCCCTCAGCCATTCCCGTCGCCAGAAACTGATGTATTTACAACTGCCACATATACACTTATGTATCATACTGACGGAATAAAAAGACAGCAAGGACGTGTCAGAAGGCTCGTCCCGAGAAGCCTGACTTCTCCTTCTTCTTCTTCTCTTCTTTCACCTCCTATTATCCGTCAGCCGTACGACTCCGTCCTGCTCCACCCGCAAAACGTTGACAATATTCAAAAGCGCGTGTGACATTCTTGTTATATCTGCTCTACTCGTCGTCTGCTCTTCTATTTGCCTGTCTGCAAGGCTAGCTGCAAGGAAATGTCACTCAGTGTACAGTCATGGTGAGTGGAAGGGGAATGGTTTCAAGTGTTCAGAAGTTCATGATAGAGTTCCGCAGAATTGGAGACTGTAGTTCAGAGGAAAAAAAAGCTGAACACCATTATAATCGCAGCCAATGATTCTTTCCTTCGTTCTCCGCCTCCTCTCCTCTACAGTTTATAAAAAGTGAAACCACTTAGAGCACTGTCATGGTAGAGTTCCCTCCCCTATTACAGGGACACACTTTCTTCCATCATAGTTTCAATTCCATGCACACCCCTTGGTTTGGTCATTCAAAAAACTTTGTGATACCAGATACATTTCAAAGGAAATATAGCTCTGGTCTCGTCCCAATGGGCGTCTGGGTCAAAGAGATTCACTAACGAGCTGCCAAACGCAAGTTTCCTTCCGGTGGTGCTCCAACACACGCTCAGTTTCTTTAAATGCCATTTGAGAATCTGAAAGCACGCCACATTTCCCTAAAAAGTCGCTACATTTTCGGTCGTTTTCCATGAGATTCGAGAGTCAAGTTTGAGTTGAGTCGGAGTTAACGCTCAAATGCTAAAATATTTTGTATACACAGAACTGCCCGATTCTGTACGTCCCCTTTTGTCTTGTCTAGTCCCGTTTCGTCCAGTCTAGCCTATTCCATTCCTCCATTGTGTTCTTCTCCTTTCTGCTCTCATTCTGCTTTCATTTTCTTGTCCGTCTCAACGTGTGATAAACCAAGAAATTGCGCACATTAGGATAATCCAGATCCAACTGCGAGCACTCGTTTCACAGGGGCTTATCTTTAATGACTGATTTTGGAAGATTCTGTGAATTTTGATGCACTCCCTTCTCTCCTTTTCCCTCATTTTCTATTCTGACTTTCATTCATGTTTGATTTATTGATCTTCATTATAAACGGTTTCGTATTTTCAATACTTTGAGTTCTTTCAGGAAGATGAACTCATCTTCGCCAAACGCGGCGGCAACTGTGGGAAACATCGCCTACTGCTATGTGCTGCCATGTATCTGTGCAATAGGTGAGCAAACGTTTCTACAAAAGAAGTTGTGAAGTATGTCTTAAATTAGCAGTTCGTTTCAAAAAGTGACGTGTTTTTGTGCAATTTGTTGAATACCTACAAAAATTGTTCATCCTTCATTGCACCGCGCAACTCATCTGACCTTCTTCGACCTTGTGACTTATAAGTCCTAATAACCCTTCGTCTTGTCTTTCACATTTTCAATTCTATTCAAAATGAAACGCTGGTCATGTCGTGTCATCTATACTTTTAGTGCAGTGCATTGTGCAAAGATCAGCAAGCTAAGCATCCATAAAATAAGAGAAGACAAGAAAGAATGACAAAGTCCCTTCTCCCCTTCTCACTCATCAAGCCCACATGTTGTCCTTGGCTTGGCTCCTCAGAGGAAGTGTCTTTTGACGCACACACATTAGACGGGGATTTACCACCCCGACATGGATGACACAATAGGGCCCAATTAGAAGAACTTTGTGATTTTGAACTTGCTGTTTCACTGACTGACCAATCTGTATTTTGGGTTTTGGGTTTTGGGGTTTGAATTCTGGATTGGAAATCTACACATGTAAACTTCAAAATAACAAATCTTCCTTGCAAATTTGCATGTGAGCAGCAGACGTCAAGTTACCCGGAAAAGGTTCATCTTTCCAAGAGCCCCTCCCCTCCTTAGCTCTAATTTGTCTAAACGACGTTGACACCCCTTTTCTATCCAAAAATAATTTCCAAAGAAACGCGTCAAAACAAATTGAGAAAATGAGATCATAGTACGGCACACAGGTCAATTTGAGAAGTGGAAAAGTGCGCGGCGAGCAACTAACATACTTTGTTGTTGATGAGTATCCGGTTACGTCTGCGTGAACATGATCCAATGAAATAAAGAAATGACGGACAAAAAAAAACTTACTCAAAAAGGGAAAAAGAAAGGGATAGATAGATTTGTTACGTTTTGCAGGAATTGTTGGGAATATCACGAACCTGATGGTGCTGGCGTCTCGAAGACTGCGAGCTGTTTCCTACATGTATCTCAGAGCGCTGGCAGTTGCCGACTTGCTCTGCATGTTGTTTGTCTTGGTTTTTGTGTCAACTGAAATGCTAGCAAAGAATGGATCGTCTATCAACCAATACAAGCTGTATCAGATCTACCAGTGCCATATGATGCTGACCCTTATCAATTGGGCACTCGGAGCCGGGGTTTATGTGGTCGTCGCGTTGTCTTTGGAGAGATACATCTCAATTGTTTTCCCAATGCATTTCCGTACATGGAACAGCCCGCAGAGAGCGACAAGGGCTATTATGCTGGCATTCCTCATCCCAGCTCTTTTCTATGTACCTTATGCAATTACTAGATACAAAGGAAAGCAAAGATTTGATACGATGCAGAATGTGACTATTTACTCGATGGATGATCATCCGATTTACACCACGTTTTACTGGCAGGTAGATAAGCAAGTGGAAGGAGTTCGAGCTCATTGTTTTCTCTTTTAGATCTACAAATGGACCAGAGAGGCTTTCTTGCGGTTCCTGCCTATCATCATTCTGACAGTCCTCAACATCCAGATTATGGTGGCCTTCCGGAAAAGACAAAAGATGTTCCAGCAACTAACCAAGAGAAAGGAACAAGGAACGCAAAAGGTATGTCAGGGAGTATTCAGCGTAGACTTCATCATATCTTCAGGATGACACCCTCATGTACATGCTTGGTGGTACGGTACTGATGTCTTTGGTTTGTAACATCCCAGCAGCAATCAACTTATTGCTCATTGATGAGACATTGAAAAAGCGTCTCGACTACCAAATCTTCCGCGCCGTCGCCAATCTCCTGGAAATCACCAACCACGCATCTCAATTCTACGTTTTCTGCGCTTGTTCAACTGACTACCGTACCACGTTCCTCCAAAAGTTTCCCTGCTTCAAAACCGATTATGCCAATCGTGACCGTCTTCGTTCTTTCGTCCGACGCACTCAGTCGGTGATTCAGAAGCAAGGAAGTGTGGAGCACACCACCAATTCAAAGGTTTGGATTCTGTTGAAGAGCAAGGTTGGTGAGCAATCTAGAGCATGGGGGGTCAGAGCATGGTTGGTTTTCATTCGGGAAAAGGAATATGATAACAATTGCTGCCATGCATCTATCACTGTCTACTCTAAAGATTGCTCACCACACTTGCTTTTTCACTTTTTCTCAGCACCTAAAATCTTCACTAACTCAGTTCAAACTCAAGCTCAAAATTTCGTTCTATATTGTCTAGAATCTAGGATTTAGTGAATCTTTCCAACTCAAACGTGTGTGTTTCAGTTCCAACGCGACTCGCTGTCCCACCATTCGCGCAAGTTTTCTCGACACATGATTGAGCAAGAAACCGTCGACATCCAACTGGCGTCCGGCGAGCAGAGCACAAGCGGCGAGACTCGAGAGGCCGAGACTCTTATCAAGTACGGTGGATCGACTCAGTTGTGCAATGACGAGAATAATACCACGTTTTTGTGATGATAGAGGCTTATCACCTTTTTTTTTAATTTCTCACCCCAACATGTTGATGATGCCAATTATTTTGTCTGACCTTCCCTTTGATTGCCACTGTACGTGTAGAGTTTCTTTTTCTCCACCACACACCACTTTTTGGGTATGTTCGCTGCACACACCACTTGCCACTCTACTACAATCTCTGCCTACCACTTACAATCACAAAAGCACAAAATGTTTTCACCAAAAAAAAAATTGAAAAAAAGATCGTATTTACACTATTTTTGGCTTCTGCTAGTTTCAATTCACCAGGAATCCCACTTTTCTTTTCATTTTCTGCCATGAATCTCTGCTTGTTTCCGACATCGACTTAAGTTGTAGTTTCTGTCGGTGAATGCCAAAAATTATGAAATAAATTGGGTGTTTATGAGCTATTCGAATGACAGGTTCTGAAATAGGAAAGCTATGTGCATG
This sequence comes from Caenorhabditis sp. 39 LS-2015, assembly GCA_900536345.3. NCBI lineage: Eukaryota > Metazoa > Nematoda > Chromadorea > Rhabditida > Rhabditidae > Caenorhabditis > Caenorhabditis waitukubuli. The sequence goes on along the minus strand of LR576415.1, from coordinate 59,433 downwards.
GGAATGAAGAATATAGACAAAAATCAAAATATAAAAAACAGGTAAGTAGAACAACAAGTTGTCTATGTACATGTACACTGTCCCAGGTGGATAGGTGGAGTTTTTGGTTCAAAAAGCAAATTAGTAATACGTTAAGCGCTAAAAATAGTTGTCAGATGTCGTATCTGTGTATGACATGCGCAATATGACATTTGGATGAGCGTTTTTATACTAGTCAGACACTAAATGAACTTGAAGTGCATTTTAAAATGAAAAAGTTTTCATTTTTATTTTCATAGTCAAAACTGTATAGAAGTCGGCAAAACATGTTTTGATTCAAGTTTCTTCTGTTTTTTGATATCAGTTGAAAATTCTCATTCCTCCCGCTTCGCTACCCTTTACCACTTTCTCACTTTTCATTAGTCAAAAAGCCACACCAAAAGTAGCATCTGACGTCGTCACTCATTTGTAGGCTCGATTGCGTAGGTGACCGAAAATACTCTTGTTATGTGCAAAAAGCAGTCAGAACCAAGCTCCAATTTCTGGGGCAGAAAGCAAAACCGCACACTGATGTTTCATTCTTGATTCATCACGAAATAACGTGCACTTTGTCTAGATCTCTTCCGTTCTGAAACACAATTACATTTTTTCTTCTTCTTCATTCCAGCACTGACACCCCGTGAAACCGAGAAGAGATGAGAAAACAAGAGGATTATCAACATCACCACATCCACCTTCAAATCCTCTCTTCACACCTTTTTTTTCCAAATTCCTTCTTCTTATTCTTCTTCTTCTTCGCTCTTAGTTCTTTTTCCTTCTTTTTTCATCTTTTCTCCATTGCATCCCAATATTCTTAACGATTGTCTATTGTGCTTCTTTTTCATCTTTTCCTTTTTCTTTTTATCAAATAAACATACACCTTGCAACACCTTTTTCCCTCGTGCTTTCTTTTCGTTTTTTGTTCCATATCACTGACTGACTCTTTCAAGAAACCGTGGCAATCACAATAGCGGGTGCGCGCGTTGTGTTTTTTTCTCGTCCATCGGCATCACAACCGTCTTTCTCTTCTTTTCCACTTTTTACAATTGTCGATGCGAGAAAACGTACATACACGGACAACGAATGCAGAAATCTGAACAAATACAGTGTGAAGAACGAGAAGGGCGGCCGAAAGAAAACATCTGGGGCGGAAGATGATGATTTGTCATGTATGAAAAACTAACGTCTGGCTTTTCTCCTTCTTCTCCCATTTCTCTTCGCTTTTCCTTTTCCCTTCATTTCCGTTGTTTTCTACTTTTGTTTAGTGGCCCTCCCCGATCAGTTCGTGTCTTTTTAGCAAGTGCACATAATGAACGCGCTGATGTTCAACGACTACTACGACCGCAGAGCATCTTCTGGCAAGGAACATTACATGGTGAGAGCACTCAACCAATGCCTCAGTCCTCACGATAACGTGAACATTCAGAACCCAAGTTCCTCAAATCCCATTGCAAAAAGTCATTCTCTGGACTATCTCGCTGACAAGAATTTCCAATCTCGCAATCCATCAGACGAATACTTAGAGTAAGTCAGATGATGTTGACAGCCAAATGGGGTTGGTTCCCAGGAGTATCATATAACATGATTTCTGACGTTGTGATACTAGGTAGAATAGATGAAAATAGGTAACACCATGTGACCGACTCCAGGGAGGTGGAAAATAAGGAAAAATGAGTTAGTGACAATGGGTGTTTGGTTTTTTTGATCCAATTGAGTTCTGAAGTTTTGGAACTGAAGTATAAAAATTGGAAAGAAAACCAAGTCACGTCTCCATAAATCCGTTATCAAATGATATTTTGTTCCATGGTGATGTTTGACTTTGTTACAGGTTCTCCAAGACGCCCAACTTCCGTTCGCGTCGTGATGCTGTCTTTGAACCGATAGGTGAGTCGAAGACGGAACGTGATCTGTCACTTTCCTACTTTCTTTTTCCCCCCTCACTCACATTCCAAGTCAACCATCCATTGTCATTGTTACACTTTCTAATCATAACACTTGGATATACTGCAATCAAAAACCATTTTTGACAGGCAATGCATCAAGAACACACCTCGGTATCAGTTCCGACGACGCCGGCCCGTCGACCTCTAGCGACAAAGTGACAGTAGCCACGAAAGGTGGGGGTGACAGTGATAGTAAGCGGAACCTGTTCTTTTGGTTCTTCTTGCAACTTCGCATTAATCATTTATGAGAGTCTATTTTTAGAACTTGGCCGAGTGACTGTCACTATGGCGCCAATTGTGCAGAACCAGGCGATGAAACGGAAGGCGACGGCTATGGATAGGATGGAGGTTGGAGAGGGACCGAAGAAGTTGAAGCATGGATGAGGAATCAGAAAGACTGTCTTGCTGCATGATAATCACATAACTTACAGCTCCACAAACAAAAAAGCAACCGCGTATTTTCAATAAAACATTTTATTTGGAACTGAGATCTTGGAGCTTGAAGTTGTTCAAATATCAACTAAGAAAACATAAAATGAAACGTTCTGTGCTTGCTTTTTGCTTTATTTATACGGATACAAATTGAATGTCACATTGATGATTGTTGGCAGTTCAGAGCATGTTCCCCAGGCTCTATTACTCAATAGAGCACAGTTGCAGCAGGTCAAAACTCAAAATACAAAATACATTGTGAATTATTGATTATATTTATGTATATTAACTCATTTCCTTTACCTTTTTTTCTTCATCGATTGTTTTCTCTCGGCTCGCCATCAGAACCAATTTCCTCATCTTTGGATTCCATTTCCCGTTGAGCATCAGCTGCAATTTCCTCTGCGATAGCTCGAGTGGCCTTTTCGTTATCCAAATCTGTTGGAATTTGGAGAATTGCACGGATATTCTCCACTGGATGGCATCTGAGTACGGAGCAGATTCTTCTGGACAGCATAGCAGACAGGCGAGGTAATTCGAGAGTGAACGCCGCCATGAGAAGAAGATGAAGATCCCAGTTGTCAATTTGAAGATACCTCTCTTCCCATTCCGAGAATGGTGTATTGGGTCCAATTCCAGGTTCTGGGGCGTTGTTGGGAACTAGACCATTATGGTTGAACCAGTCCAAAATCTTCAAGAACGTCTTTTCATCAATGTCCCGCAGCTGCATCGGGCTTGTCGGGTGAAAGTAATTCTCTTGAGTCATCTCTACCAATCTTGGCGACATATCCACTTCCGTGTCGGATAACTCAAAACGCGCTCCATCATTTGTTTGAAAGTGGAAAAAAAGGGGGATCGGAGGTGATGTTGTAGGTGGCATTTGTCCTGAAAACAACAAATAGCGATTGGTTAAAACAACTGGACAATAAATTAACTCACTATGAAGACTCGTGGCTCTGATGAAAAACAGAATATGAAATTGAAACGGGAGTGTTCTCGACTGGCAAGAAGCAGGGTTTGTAGTGGGTGGGGTCGGGCGACTTTTCGAGAAGGCGGTGGGCGGGGAAGCAACGTCTGCGAGCACTGCTCATTAGCGGACACTGGAAATGGTGGATTATAGCAATATGTTCTCAAATTATGGGATTAGATATCACGGAAACAAAAAAAACAATTATAAGCCTGCAATAGGCGTGGCATGAATGTCCTGGTTTGAAAAACTCATGCAGCGAGTCGAGTGTCGAAAATGAAATGAGTTTAGGGAAAATTCAGTTATACCCTAACCTTGCAAAGATGATTCAACTTGTAGCTACGTTGATGTTTTTAAAAGTGTTTCTACATCTCTAGTGGTGACCGCTGGCAATCGAGAGGTCGCGAGTTCAAGTCCTCGCCTCAACCCCTAGGTTTACTCAGTCTCAATCGAGTAGTGGTTCCGTCTACGAAAAGGTATCGGCCTGGACGTGACTTAAATCAGGCCAAATACGGATATCACCACCACGCTTTCTGAGAACTTAAAATCCGTGGTCAGTAAGTATCCAACACTTAAAGAACTGATCGATTTTAACCTTTTACTCCTTCTTGTTTCTGACAAAAAGAGATTTGGGGCTTTCATTTTGCAGAGCTTATCTTACAGCGCGTTAACGAAACGCTTAATCTAGTCGTTATGCATTAGGAGAATCTAGTTGACATTTTGCATTTTGTTTTGTACATAGGGATAGGTGAAAAAGTTTGTTGACAGCGCTGTGAGACTTCATTGTGGCTCTGGAAACCTATCATTATCATCTGTGATAATTATTCCATCTAACTTGTTTCCTCTACTAAAATTTTTTTACGATAACAAACTGACTTGTACTTAATAAAATGCTGTGTTCCATTTGTCTACTTCCTGATTTTTTTAGCAAAAAGGTACTGAAAACTCATTACCGTATTTTTCTAGAAAAACAATCACATGCAATCATAAGCCCTGTTGTTTTTATGTTCTCAAACTTCTAAACAACAGTTCAAACTTGCGAAACACCATAGGTCAAAACTGAGAGACCATTTCTTCAGGAAAGGTCTCCACAGATTCAACGACTGGTGTCATGTAGCAAGAAAACTTTGTTTTCGTTGTGGTAATTTTGCTTCTGCATCTGTTATAACCTTCAGAAGCAGTAAACATAGAGCAAACTGTGTTATGCAATCAGAAATTAGGTTTTTAGACCGTATTCCGTCGACGGTCTGTTCATTAGTTTCTACCGCTTATTTTCCCAGTATTGAGCATTTGGCAAGGTGGATGCTGTTTCTGGGCACGATTTAAAGCTAATGCTTGGCTTCAACATCCTGCTTTGAATTTTTTAAGCAAGAAATCCTCACGCACATTAAAAACATCTTTTTCTCCTCTGCAAGGACATTCTTGGCTCACTTGCTGTTGATTAACTTGTTATTCTGCTTCTCTTCCATCATTTTCCATGGGAAAAACGTCAGCTTTCTGACGTGATTCAAAAGAAGAAGAAATCAACAAAAATTGAAATAAATAAATTGAGAAAATCAGTTAAAAAACAAGCAACCCGCGGAATATCGGAGTGTCGTACGGGAAGCCTGAGTCGGGTCGGTCTCGTGGCAGTTACGACGAGACGAGCAGAGCGACGACAAGAGAGCATCACAGACAGTGTAGACAGGTTTCTCTTGCTCATGGAAAACACACATTTACATACTCATGACGCTCACAAAAACTTGAGCACTGTCGACAGAGGAAAGGGAAAAAACTGGAACGAAGACTGTCTAGAAGATGGCTGAATATCAAATCAGGGATGGGTTAGAATATCAGATTTCCAGGCAGAAGGAAATGACGGATTTATTAGAACTCAACAAAATCTCGAAATTGACATACAAAAATTGAAGTCAACACATGCTTTAGATCATTTGAAATTCCAGAACTCTGCAGTTTTTGTATTCGGTCGTTTCACTTCCCTTTCCAAAGTTTTGCATTATGTTTCAGCTTCCCTCCTTTTTCAAACATATTTCAAACATTGCGAAATCCACTTTTTTCCAATTTTCATGACGTTGCGCCAGTTGCTCATGTTTTGAGCCTTTCAGCTGTCAAGCTAGCAACCAAAACTAATTATGGTGCCTAGCAATGACTGACGCCGCCCGTCAGAATTATGAATCAGTCATGTTTTCCTTCATTTTTCTCTCTACAATTTCTTGGGAAAGAAGCAGAACTTGTAACTCATAACTCATGATCAACGGCGGCTGTCAGTGGGAATATGATTTTATTCTTGTTTTTTCACTTCTAGGTAGATTTATTTCCTCTTTTATGAATAGTTTTTTTTTAATATTCTGATTTGAAAATGCTCAAATCGCTGCCGATTGATAGAACCATCTGGCGATCCAAAAAGTCGATAATATCCACGTAAATAACCCAGCAACTGCGCTTGGTTCGTTACAAACCCGGACAAGAACTGTCTGCGTCTCTGCCGCCGACGTGGTCTTTCCATCGATTCGTGTTTGCATTTTCACTCGCTTTTTCGCTTCCTTTTTATTTCTCTTCCCTTCCTCTTTCTGCTGTGACCATCGTTTCACCATCGTTCAATGACTGTCTATCGAAAAACTTCTGACAGTTCACTCTCTGGTCGCTTTGTGTCATTTTCACAGTGTTTTTCTGTTTTGTTCCTCTTTCATTGGTGACTAAAATCGATAAAATATTGCTTTTTTTGACAGGTTCCAACGCGTCAAACTTCTGTGGGAGATGGCCTCTGTGAGCAGTCAGCTTCGCGAGCCGGAGAGAGTGAGTTGAATAAAATGCCATTAATATTTTCCATTGGATTCAAATTGCAAAAGAAAAAAGAAACCAATTATATTCCAGGTCAATCTCCTTGCCGACACTGACGACAGCGATGATGACGTCAAGATTCAGAGGTCTGCAATTTCGCAACCATCATCGTTACCATGATTTTATCTTTTTTCTAGAAACCCACAGATGTGGCCTCTCAACATTGCCAATTCTGCGCACGCTGAGGCTGGAATGATCGACGCCGAAGGATTCATGCCTGGTTGCGTTGGAAAGGCAAACAGAATGATCAGAATTGGTATGTTCTCAGGGAAAATGAAATGAGAAAGAAAAGGAAAAGAAAAGAAAACTAAATTATCGGGAAAAAACAAAAGTTCCCTTGCAAGAGAAACCGCCAAATGCACAAGGCAAAATGACTAATTGACTAGCTTAAAGTTTGAAGAGTAAAAGTCAAAAACGAATAGGCCATGCAAGAGTTCAAGAGTCCAATTGCTCAAATTTTGCAGCTTTCCTCCGAAAAGTCTTGGGAATCGTCTCGTTCCAACTGATCTTCACCATCGCCATTTGCGCAGCCATCTACAACATTCCAAACTCAAACCAGATCATCCAAAAGCAGTGAGTATATTTATTTTTTCTTGAAAAAAAAAGAAAAATATATTGGAACGGGGACGACACGACAAAATATCATAGGGCCAGCAGATTATCTGAGTATCATGGAATGGGGTTTGATGAACTTTAGGAAGGGAAAAGAAGAAACTCGCTACACAGTGTTTTGTAGTTATGTACAAATGGAATAGGGAAATCATGAGATTCCGGTAGTCAGAACTGCGTAGGTTGATCACTCCGGAACAGTCGACAGATGATTCATCGGGCTGGCACGATCGTCTTTTCTGTCGTCGTACTTCTCATCAGCTGACTCCTCATTGTCCACGTCGTGCTTGACAGGGTCGCTGAGCAAGTAGTCCTCGACGATTGTGGCGAACTGAACAAAAAAAGAATGTTTATTTTTCTTTTTTTCTTTTTTCTTTCATTGTTGAGCAACAAGCAACTGACCTGATCCGCCGACAAGTGTCCGTTGGCCGAGACGTCGAGTTCACGGAAGACTTTCTCGGCGAGCTCGTCATCAAAGTCTCCGAACTCTTTGGCAATGTACTGAAAGGTTGAGGAATAGTCTTGGCTCATCAGCTTCCTTTTGGTTACCTTGAACTCGTTCTCGGTGATGATACCATTGCGGTCTTGATCGAAGATCTCGAAGCACTCTCGGATCAACTCCTCATTAGTTGACTTCACAATGTTCTGCGACTTCTTCATGCACGCACAGAACTCCTCAAAGTCGATTTCTCCATTACCATCAGCATCCACCTGTTGATATTTGTGAGTATGATTCGATGATGATGAGGAGGATGATGGGGCGCTCATATCAGGGAATGCGTTCGAATACGAATGAATAAAAGAAGAAAGAAGAAGAAGAGGTGGGGCAAGAGTCAAATGTAGTGTCAGTGCCACAATTTTCTTGGAAGATAATAGGGGAGCCGAGCCGAGGGCGCGAATTGGACCGGCAGTTTCGTTTTCAAGAAAGGAAGACGAACGATTGACGTGATGTGGGTAATAAAGTGGAAAGTGGAGAAGCAGAAAAGCAAGGCGAGGAAAAGTCGGAGAAAGAAAGGCGAAAAAGTAAAAGAAAAAAGAAGAAATAAATAAAAACCAACCTCCTTGATGACGTTGTCAATCTCAGCCTTGTTCGCATGAAGTCCAATACTGATCATGGCCTGTTTGAGTTCTTCATTTCCGATTGCTCCAGAACCGTCAGTGTCAAACATGTTGAACAACTGACGGTACTCTTTCAGTTCTTTCCTAAAAAAAAATGACAGTGATTGTCATTAGACGAAAACAAATGTCTCACCTGGTATACTTCATTTGAATATCCTCCGGCTGACTCTGCTGCGAGTGAATCGTCCCACGCGAGGACGTTGATATTTTTCGGCCAGTTTGCGGCTTCTTTGTTTCCAACTGCCTCGCCACTCCAACTTTTGCTGATCGCATTTTTCCGTCCCGTCTTACTGCTGTCTCTTCTCTCTTCCGGAGCACAAAACGACGATGGAGATGGAAAAGAAGAACGATTTGGGAGAATGGGGTGCACACCACAGACCAGCTAGAAGGAATCCGTTAAACTATGTAACGAGGTTGGGTTAGGGCGCCGGGTGGGCAATTGAAAGAGAAAAAACAATGCACAGGGAGAAATTCACATCTGAACAGCGTCGAACACATTTTTTCAATAAAAAAACATATTGTTGCCAGAATTTCACAACTTCTAGTGCACAGGTGGACGCAATCAGATGAGGCGTCCACAGTGAACACCAAAACTTCTTGAAGAAGGTGGAAGGCGATTGCGTGACACCTAGCATTCTAAAAAAGCTCGCGGACTTGGCGAGTAAATAGTGTTAACATATGATGAATCCATCATTCACTGAATTAATCATGACACTACCGCCACTACACCGGAAACAAGTGGGCTCCGGAAATGTGTTAGACGCGCGTGATGATAAACGATGCTGGCCAGAGTGATGGAATGCTATGGAATGAATGAATCTTCGGAGTAAATGGGAGGCTTTAGTTCTAGGAAACGACAAGTGCGAAATGAAAAGTGTAAGGGTCAATTTGTTCCGCTTCTCTCTTCTCTTTTGTCTTTTCTACTACTACTAATACGACAAGTTAATTATAGTAGAAATCCTTTTTCCAATGTTTATACGGTTCAGTTCTTGCTTGCACTTGGTCACACTTAGTAAAACAAAACGCCAAGCATATGGTGCGTGCCGGAAAATGAACTGAGGGTTTAACGACAAAAAAGAGCTACTGGGAGGGAGGTGGGAGGCGAAACTCTTTCTCCTCAAGCTCCCCAAATTGGCAACGGGTCCCGAGGCCTAAGGACACACCATTTGATTAAGTTCGTCGCTGTTGAGCAAATGGAGAAAAGCAAAAAAAAAAAAAGATGGAAGAATTCGAACTTGAGGCGGAACTCGGTTCCCAAACCGATTAGGTAAAGGACGACACCTCGTTTTTCATAGAAACAGAGAAAAACAAAACAGAACACAACACAACATAGGAAAACGAAGACAAATTGAATTGCTCAAATGGAACCAGAAAAAATAAACTGAGAAAAAAAAAAAAAAAAGAGTTCAAAAGCCACGAAAACCAGCGGGGGAATACATATGGCACCAATCTCTGCAAATTAATTCGCTCGATGTCCGAGGTACGTCAAAAGGATAAAAAGGAGAAGAAACGCGTTGTTTTCAACGTTGAGGAGGTCACTAATTCCTGAGCAATTGCTGAGGATTACTAGGGGAAACCTAGTTTGAAACCTTTTGTACTAACCGGAAAACAAGAAGTTGGAGTCGCAATTTGGAACCCGGAACCAGGAACCGGGAACTCTCATCAGTTTTCACCCGAAAAAACCAAACAAAACGAGGCAATTTCTGTTTGCAATACCGACACAACCCAAGCTGGGAACCCAACCAAACTGCAATTCCCCCCCCCCCCCCTTTTCCTAAACC
>LR576415.1:0-49713 GCA_900536345.3 Caenorhabditis sp. 39 LS-2015 | reverse complement strand
AAAAAAAAGAGAAAGCAATTCCAATTCGCACTCACTGCTACAAAATCCAGCACACAGTCACACCCCATAAACTCTCAATTATGCGGACCTTCCCGTTTCGTTTCCCAACCCTTCCTTGCCATTTCGAAATGGAAATAAAAATAGCCAGACGAATAGGAACCAAACTGAGAAAGTTTTTTTTGGATCGGTTGGTAATAGAGACACGGGGAGCAAATAAACAGGAATTTGAAATGAAACATGGGAAAAATGGATCGGTTTTGTGTTCCTTTTAAAATTAATCATAAGGAACATTAGAAATTGTTAATTTTGTTAATTTTCAGTGCCTGGATTGTGTTCCCAAATCTCATCGGATCCGTGGCTCTAATCATCGCTCTTCACATCTACGCCAGAGAAGTTCCGCTGAACTATGTGCTCCTGGCAGCGTTCACAGCGGTCCAGGCGATCACTATGGGATGTGTCGGTAAGTTTTGAATTTGAAAATCTTATGCAGCAGTTGATAATCTTCACATTCTCTTTCAGTGACCCTCTTCGAAGCCAAGGTTGTCTTCGAAGCCGTGCTCATCACCGGACTCGTCGTGGCATCGCTCTTCGCATTCACCCTTCAGAACAAACGTGACTTCTCAGTCGGATACGCCAGCATGGGATCCCTCTTGATGGTTCTCCTCTGGGCCGGAATCTTCCAGGTACATATTAGATTAGATCAAAAATGATGAATTCCCAAAAAAAAAATTATGTTTGATTTCACAATTGTCAGATGTTCTTCATGTCTCCGGCCATGAACTTTGTCATTAACGTCTTTGGAGCCGGATTGTTCTGTGTTCTCTTGATCATCGACCTGGACATGGTCATGTACAGATTCTCCCCAGAGGAGTACATCTGTGCATGCGTCGCCCTCTACCTGGACATCTTGAACCTCTTCATTCGCATCCTCCAGATTGTTGCCGAGGCTAACAAGTAAATCTTCTTTTTCTCCATTCCGATTTTTATTTGATACTATTCAATTCTTTGTATACCTATCCTTCCTTCCCCCCAATTGACTTTTGTGATACTGTAATCAAATGTATATTTTTTGTAAAATCGAAACTATTTTGACATATTTTTAATCCCCTGAACTCGAATGAAGTCTGTTAAGTAAAAAAAGCACCAGAGGAAAAAAATCGGAAATCATCACGAAATCATTTTGAATAATATGTCAATGATCCCACCAGTTAGTCTCACAACATTTTCTGTCGGATTGATTGATCGTTTCGATTCTGGAGAGCACATGTTGGAAGCGGAAAGGGACGAACAACGAAAATAGGGTCAAACAGCATATGACATTGCACTTATTCTTGCTAAATTTGACTAGAAGTTTTGATTTGTAGCTAGCTAGAGTATGCAACACTTTGACCTTATCTTCACAACATTTGAAATCCAAAACCCACGTACCCATCCCATCTCAAATATCAAACAAGTTGTCAAGTGGTCCCTCCAGACTTGCAGTGAAAACCCTTTGCACCTGTCCGTCACAATCCACACCCACTCGTAATCACAATCATGAAAATCGAGTAAATGATCAAAATCTTTGATGCTCCAGTCAGTCAGCCAGTCAGCCAGCTATCTCTTCCCCTTCCTCCCTCTTTTTTCCGCCTTCCTCTCCCTTCTTCTTCTTCCATCGGATTCTTTCTGCCAGTGGCAAGAACGAGTTAACAACTGTTGTTACTCTCTCACTCGGCGATGATTTTGCTCGGCGTCTCCTCATCTTATGGGCTCCCTCTCTCTGTTCGACTGCGAGAGAAGACCACTAATTCCGAACCCACATCCTCTCTGTGCCCTCAGTTATCCGTTTCGCATAGTTGTTGGTGTGTGTGTGTTTGTGGGGGAATTCAATGAATTCGATGATCGTCTTCTCAGCCGAATTTGTCAATTTGATTTGAATCTCACCAAGCCTAATTCTAATTTGGAGCGAGCCACCATGTGTGTCCTTGTCCTTCCTTCCATAATTTTGCAGAGGCACGATATTCTATATTCTACTTCCAAAACTCTACATCAAGCTACATCTGGATGTGATGTGACCAAATATTGTTACAACTTGTGTTACTAACTTTTCATTACCAACTCCACTCTTCTTGGTCCCTACTCTTTTGCTCTTTCCTCTCCTACTATTCCCATTTTCCTGTTCACAAAGTCCATAAATGTGGATCACCTTGAAACTCAACACCGGCGGGACTGGGACCCCAAAATGACCGACCGACCACGACCAGTTTTCAATTACATTCGAATTCACGCATCAGTTCGGTGGAAAATTTCACGTCATCAAAACACTTTTTGTTCTTGAACTTGAGCTTTTCTCTGGGTTCCCAATTCAAATTCTTATTTTGTTTTCATTACACAAAAACACACACACATGCACCATAAATATTGCTCTTTTATTTTCTCTGAACACCTGTTTCCTTCGAATTCTCAACTCTCACTATTCGTTCTCTCTTCCTTTTTTTTATAACACATGTCAACCTTTTTTCTTCTTATCTGCCTTCTACCCGTTGTTCTCATCCCATGTTACCTACCCTTCAGACACAATGCCGTTGAGCTGTACAGCACGGGCCCTCAAATTCTCATTATTCATATTCAATTTGGTGTTTCTGGTAAGTGGAGAGGCGGAAAAAAGTTCTTTGATGTGGGAGACAAATGGCGACAATTGTTGGTGTTTTATCAAGGGGGGGGGCGTCCGTGCGCGATATTTTGATGGATCGGTGTGCATTTGTTGGCCGACAATCGAAACGGGTGCAAATGTAAACGCCTAATGGCACGCCAACTGTTCTGGAATTTATGATGATGGAATGATATGGGTTAACTTCAAACTTCACTTTCAAAACTTCAAAGATCTCTTTATATTTCTCAGAACTGATTTTTCAGCTCTGTGGTTTAATTTGCCTTGGAATCGGTCTTTGGCTAGTTCTCGACAAGTACGCCATTGACAACTTGGCCTTCGCCACCGCCAAAGTTCAGGGATACGATCAAGATGCTGGATTGAGAGATTTGGTGAGTTTTGCTTTATACACCAGCTGAATACATACATTGACAATTTTTTTCCATTCCAGGCCACGAAACCCACAGCAGTCCGTCAATTCGGCTACCTTCTTTTTGTCGGTGGCCTTATCGTCATTGTGGTTGCATTTTTAGGTTGTTGTGGAGCGGCGAAAGAATGGAGGCCTTTATTATGTTGTGTAAATGAACTGTTTTATCACCTTATCAGTTTAATTCAATTTCAGTATGCTTCCTGTCTGATGTTAATACTTGCCATTCAAATCGCTGCAACAATCTACGCGTTCTTGCACAGTCACATGGTGAGCTTTGAAAATGAGAGAAAATGACGGAAAAACGAGAGAGAAACAGAAAAAAACAAGGATGGCTTGTCATTTCCTGTTTTTCAAGAAAATAACTCTGTTTCTTTCTTCCAATTCCATGCATGTCTCTATTTGCATTCCAGTTCGAAAACGACTTCCGAGACATTCTACATTCATCATTAAAAATGTACAATGGAACAGATAACATGAAAGCGACGTCTAACGGACACGACGGGTTACTTGTCAAAACTGCGTGGGACAAGATTATGATTGAGGTCGGGTTTTTAAATATGATTGAGAAAAAAGTAGAGAAAATTTTTTTTTATTTTCAGAAATCCTGCTGCGGAGTTGACTCGAAGATCGGAGAATTCAACAAATCCGGTTGGTATCAGTTGAATCACGGACGTCATCAGTTCCCCCCAGCATGTTGTCCATCTGATGAACATGGTAGACTCCGACCGTACTGTAACACCATCATGAGGCATTCCCATGTGAGTATATTATAGGAGAACTGCATAATATTGAAAATGACATCACTGCTTGATCTGACATGATTGACTAGGGTATATCACTTTTTCAAAAAGTAAATTTTTTTTTTTTTTTGAAGAGTTCAGCCAAGCCCTTAAGGCACAGTGGTCCATTCCAATTAAAACACAGAACCGCTTGCTTCTGACCAGTGTTTTCGTCAACTATACGATTTACCCTCTACTATACGATTTTAACCTCCAAGGATCTTAAAATTAAAAACATGTTGACCGTTTCTGTAATCTCTGTGGGATATTGCCCAGCTATATAACAGTTTGAAAAATTTCCAGCATCGACAAACTTTCCTTAAGATTGACTTGCATGAAAATGTATTTCTTCTTGTGTTTCAGCATGACCGTAACTTTGTTCTCTCAGGGTTGCTACGCAAAAATCGCTGAATCGTTCCAAGAAGTGACCTCCCACTTCAAAATCGTTTCCTGGACTGTAATTCTATTCGCATTGATCCAAGTATAATTGTCTGATTGTTGCTGGTATGAACGCTTTGCATGTTTCAGGTTGTTGGTATTGTGGTTGGCTTCTGGCTGTGCGACTCGATCACTTCTGAAGAAGACTTTTGATCTGATCTTTTGATCACACTTCTTTAACAATAAGCAGTTAGTTTTCCAGTGATCTTCTTTTTTCTTTTTTCTATTCCAGTATTTCATGTTTCAGGGCTGTATCACACCTCTCTACCGAGAGAACCAAATCCATTTCTCTGCAATCTTCTCGATTCTTGTAGTCTTGACAATATTTGATGTAAGATCAAGTTTGTCCTTTGAAACCCTCACTCTTCCTTTTCAGATCGTGCTATTCTTCGTTGGCATCCAACTGTTCCGTCGTATCCGAATTGAGATGCTCTACTACTTCTAGACTCATTTCAATTCCAAGTGTCATTTTTCTTCTATCAATCAACACTCAACTCACCTCATCCTTAACGATAATCTTCTAGAGTTTTTCAAACCAATACCGTTATCCGGGTTCCTTTTCTCAAAAGCCAGTCAAGATGATGGAGAGTGTGACTGCGAGTCTCTTCTCCATCACCACTTGCTTTTTTGCCTTCAAAATGTGCTTCATCGGCACCTATGCTCTAGTCATAACCATTCTTGGAAAAGAACATCCGTTTGTTCGTATTTACTTGTGAATGGATTCATTTTCACAAAAATCTTTTCAAAAAAGTTCTGTAGTCACTTCACTAGACCTTCAAATTCAATGGTATTTTAGTTTAGATTTTTGTAATTGTCAATTGTCAATTGTCAATCTCATACTTCTATCTTTAAAAAAAACCCTCATTTTTTAAAAATTTTCATTTTGTGATGTCATTTTCAATATATACAAAACAAAACACAATAAAGCACAATTTACATACACGTTACTCTAAAAGTGACTTTGTTCACGGCCAAGACGATCTAGCAACCCAGAGAAACTTTGCATTGTCATCTCCATGCCAAAAGTTCCCTTTCGAATCGGTTTGAGCATCTCCCCAGATGGGATGGCGAGTTTGGGCAATTGGAGCGGGAGTTTGTGTAGTTTGAACTTGCTGGATTCTTTGCTGGTTGTACCACCTAAAAAATTCCAAAGTTTCCGATGTCCTTGATACCAAAAACATACCAATTATAGTATTGTTGCCGATAAGCAGCTAATTGTTGTGGGGACCATTGTTGGGCGCTGGTTGACAGGAAAAGTGCAAAAATAAAAGTCAAAACAAAAATAACGTTCATGATTTGGATAAGGTTGTTGAAAAACCAAACAGTTTGATAATGCAAACAATACAGAGAAACCCTTTTTATAATCGGCAGAACACATGTTGCAAATGCATCACGGATAGGCGGCAAGTTTGAAACATCATGGGATGGATAGGTCTTGTACCTTTCGTCACGTTGTCTTATCATTATTATCACTTCCGGTGTTCAATTTATTCTGACGTTTTGATTCGACGAAAATGGTTTTTTTGATAGGATTTTCAAGCTTTGAACCACATGTTTTTCTTGATTTTTGAACATCCAATTTTGTCTCATTTTGCACTCCCATTTCGTTGAAACACATTCCAAATCACCCCATGAAAAACAAGATCAGATCAGATGCCAGAAAGTTGAAAAACCAAATTGTCAAGATGAAATCATTTTTATTCCGATGCAGACAACTTGTGATCAGCCAAACTATCACCATAAAACATTCTAAATTTGAAAAACTCAAGTGTTTGATCGGATCCCTGGAAATGATCTTTCTTTTGATACTTTTTTGATCCAGATCGTTTCAAATCGTTGCTGCAGCTAAATTTGCCATGGGAAGGGAGGAAGTCGTGTTATCAGTGACCGGTGAAACGTTGATCATCAACATCATCACATCTTCACTATCTGTTTGGGTTTCCCGACGCCTACGCTGTCAATCTTTGGCAAAGTGTGACAAAGTGAAACGGAAGCTAGCTGACAACGCATTCCGAAATGATAAACTGATTCTGTGAACATTTTCATCGTCAAAACTTGGTCAATTTCGGTCAACTTTGTTTCAAAAAAACACTGCAGAATTCAAAATCTCAAGACCAGGTGACAATGTTTTATGAGTCTGGTCAACTGGAAAACAGGATCTGAAAGTGCATGGTGAAGAGTCATATAAAGAGAGTCAAGAAAGATGCAAAGACAAAATCAGTTCTCAAAAAAGAATGAAGGCAGTCGCTATTCTCTTCGTGTTAGTTTGCCATATTACTGTGATATTTGCTCAATGGAATAATAACTATTGGTAAGTAGGTAGATTCAAAAAATAATATTTTAGAAGGTGATGTTTCCAGGTGGTACAATGCTCAACCCCAACAACAAGTTCAAAACTACAATTGGTTTGGCAGCACTGGTCATCAGAGTGATGACAAGGGCAACATGTGGCATGGAAGTGATAATGCTAAGCTGATGTTGTTCGCCAAATCTTCCTGGCCATGAATGAAAACTTCTAATTCTAGTTTCAAGACTTTATTTTCTATTTCATAAGTTTTCAATTAAAAATTGAATAAAACTATTCAAAACTGAAAATTCTGCAATTTTTCGCGTAGAAAGTTATCAATGACCGGTGAGACACTGATCACCTTGCCTTTCTTGTAACAATTTTTAATTTAAGATTAAGAATAATCGCACTTTTTCAATTCAACATGAAAAACAACAAGAATGCACATCGCCACACTTTTTTTTTGATTACTTGGTCAGTTTCGACCGCGGAAACACATTCTTTTTCAAAATCAGTATGAAAAGTGATTTCACCAAATGACCTCTCAACTAGTGACGTTTTTATGACCCTTATCAAGTGATAAACAGATGAAAGGGTTGGTGGTCGAGAGTGTTATAAAAGGATGCAAGGTAAGCTAGACGAGGTCAGAAAATGAAGGTCCTTGCTGTTTTTGTCGCATTATTCCAATTTGTCGTTGTATTTGCTCAGTGGAATAACAATTTTTGGTGAGTATAGGTTCAGAATTTGCCTTGTTTTTTTTTCAAATTCATTTTTTTTAGGTGGTTCAACCCTCAACCTCAACCTCAACCCCAACCTGCATTCCAACAACAGCCATCTACAGCACAAAGTTTTAATTGGTTCGGGAACAGCAATCCGCAGACTGATGAAAAGGGAAATCGATGGCATGGAAGTGACGATGCAAAGTTGATGTTGTTTGCAAGATCTTCATGGCCGTAAAGAACGTTTTAATACGTGAAATAATTAAAATTTGATTTCAAAATGTTATAATTTCTGTCAAAAAGAGCTATAAATTTGTCTAGTGTGTAGAGGGATGTTGTTTTTTTTTGTACAGTGTTTCTCGGGAACTCTTCTCCTGAAGTTCTTAATCAATAACATTTCCATAGGACCAAGTGTTGAGAGTTCTTGTGAAAATGAACCAATTGTTGCAAATTTTCAATTTGGAAACAGGTAAACTAGTTTATCAAAAAAACATCTTGAAACCCCATGAAAAATGTTTTTGAACTTGGTAAAATTGAGTTTGCGTTGAAAATATGGCATGTTAATAAAATTATGAGCGGCGGCCGTGGCCGGTGGCCTTGAAAAAAGTCTGAAAGTAAATTATATAGACGTATATTGTTTGGCAACATTGCAATCGATCAGGACATACTCTGGTCTTACTATTCCCCGCACCATAACACACACCCAACCCTACCCTCCCCCCTCTGTCCACCAAAGTCCTGCACAGTCATTTGTCATCCTCCTTGTCTCTTCGTTGGCTGACTCGATACGCGCACCTATTGCCAACACGGTGTCTGTTCCGCGTTCCCACTTTCAAACAATGCTCACATACCCATCTCTAGTAGCTGTGCTTAAGGGTTTTAATTTTCCTAAAAGGTATGTGTTTTATGGTAATTACTGTAATTAAATGTGCAAATGAATATTTTTTCCAGACGAGAGCTAGTTGCAAAGATTCCATCGCTGAGGAAAATCAATAAGAAAGTGCCCCACCATTTCTATCAAGTTTCTTTGGAACTTGTGGACGATGAACACGTAGTTAAGATTGACGGTTTAATATGGAGACTTCAATGCAATCCAATTAATAATGTGCCAGTAGATAGGGAGGATCCCGTCTATTTGGAGGCCAGAGAAAGAATAGTAGCTGAAACAGTTCACAAATTACTTCCGTTTTATCTGGACAGAGAGGGAACTACTGTTCATAGAATGATTGTTAAGGTTCGATATTCTTACTGAGAACAATTTCTCATTCAAAGTCTATTCAGAATTTTCGAGTGAACTCCGACTTGATGAATATATCGAGCATCGGTTTTCTGAATATGGACCTCGAGGAATTAACTACAGAAGAAGAATGTTTGGAGACATTTGAAAATACAAAGATTCGACAACTAACACTGATTGTGTCAGCCGAGGAAACTGATTGGATTCCTGTTCTTTCAGTAAGTTTCAAATTTGTTTCTATCAAATTGAAGCTACTTTTCAGAGAATGCAAACCAAAAGTCTCATCCTTAACATATTCGACTCAACCGATGAACTGAACATTCTCGATTATTTGAACTTTGAAACTCTGCAACTTAGCCAGTTTGAATTCGAAATGGACGATCATTTTATTGAAACTTGCAAAAGGTTCAAAACAAAACACTTTAGAATTGGATCTTGCTATGAATTCGGACCGGCGACCGAGAACGATGCGTTTTGGATAAAATTAAAGGAGCAATTGCAGGTGGAGCTGCAAGATGAGTGAGTTGACCCGAAGGTTTCAAGTGAAATTTAAGTTTATTTGGTTTCAGTGACTGGTTTACCACAAAAATGTTGAACCCAGAACATGAGCTATTTGTGACAAGAACTATCGAGCTTGATGGCTCCTGTAATTTCAAAGCGGAAGTTGTTGATGTAGGATATGGAGTAAGTTACTTCTTTGGAAATGTTCCAGTTTAAACTTTGTGATTCAGTTTGCGCTGCTTCCATCTTGGATTGTTCAAGAAGTGTGTCAAAATTACGAGTGTGCTATTTACTTTTTCACCAGCGGTCCATTCCCGCTAGTTCTGATCAAACTGTATTTTGCAGCCAGCTATCTTGTGATCACTTGCATCTTTTCTCTTTTCCTCTTGTGCATTTTTCTTTGCTTCACCAGTATCATCATAGTTTTTATGTTTTCCATTCTTCTCGCCGCTTTTCTTGTTTCTTGCGGACTTTTCAAAATTTTTGGATCAAGAAAATGATCTCAGAAAACATTAACCCAGGTGAAACCTATCTGCCACTTCGATTGTTCTTCTACAATTGTACTATTCATATTTTATTTTGTTCATTTCAAATGCAACTTTTTAAAAAAAGTAATTACTAAAATTTCAATGCTGGTTTTAGCCAATAAAGTTCTCCTTCTACAAGAATTCGTTCAAAATCGTTTTACTCCTTATGTCTTTATTTGTGAAAAAAGTCAAAAAGTTAGGTATACCATCAAAAATTGACCAAAAGCAGAAGCTTACAGGAAAAAAATGGTGTCTTCTGGGCATTTTGACAGAAAAGTAGGTGAGAATCAAAATCAGAATCTGATCCTGAATGGGAATCTGAACTTTAATATAAGAAGCGTAAGTCTGGACAACTGATCCTGATCCTTATTCGGACTAGTTCAAAAGTCAACGCAAATTTATTGTGCGTTTTCCTTTCCACCGGCGGACTAATACTCTTAATTTATACATTACTACTGCTATGTATACATTTCTTGAATTTTTCTTTTCTTTTATTGTTTACTTGAACTATTTGTTGTACCTTGTTCAAGGTCTCATTGTCAAGTGAATTGTACATATAATAACCAATCCTATGATTAAATTTTTTACGTTGTTATTTGAGTTTTTCATTTTTTTTGGTCTATAATGCTTTTTCAAAAAATCAAGAATAAAACTTCACCATTCTATTTGCCTACTACTCTCTTACTAGGAATGCGTAACAAATCATGCACTCGTCTCAATATAATCTCTCAACTTTGGTGAATAGACATTGCGGACCACCATGCATAGTGGGGCCATCTGACCTAGTTACGTAATCTACGCTCGTTGGTCCGGTCGGTTGCCCTGTCTCTCGCTTTTCTCTTCCATTCATCTCCCTCCACGGAAACGGACCATACGTTGTCTGTTCTTTTCCAATAATCAATGCAGAACATGATGAAAATTCGGTTTCCGCCAGGGGAAACACCCATCACTTACCCGTCAATGACTGCTGTGGTTAGATTTTTTAGTTTTGAGAAAAGGTGAGTTAGTTTAACAAATCCGATGTAATTTTGCAAAAAAAAATCAATTTAGAAGGTACTTGTCGAAACGAATCCGACGTTTTCGAAAAGTCAATTCGAAACTTCCATTCCACTTCGAAAAAGTCGAAATCTCTGGTGGCAATGGGACATTCACCTTGCAACTAGACAATTTGAAATACACATTCGTCATGTTTGAATTTGCAATGGCATTTACATGTAGCGGATTATCTTTCGAGGAAGAGATTGGTTTCCGTACTGGAGACATAAAAGATTGCTTAGCTTACTTTTTTAGTCACCCCAAGACAACGATTGGAAGATTGATTATCACGGTAAAATAAAAACGAAGAATTTTTGAAAATTAACATGTTTAATTTCAGGACTTTCCTCTTTCCGACTTGTCTGTGATAATTGGAAGGATAGACTATCTGAAAATAGATTGGAAGTATCCAGGGCACTTGCCACTTGATCTTAATGGTCTGAAGAAAACTCAAATTAAGAAACTCAGACTTGTTGTTGAAACCGTTGCCACAGAATGGATGGCCGTTATTTCCGTGAGTTACTTTTTAAACTGAATTTGAAGGAAAAGTGATTCATCAACAGAAAAAAAACGTTTTGCTTCCAGGTACTTCAAGCAAGAGACGTTATGATTACAAGCAGTAGTCTGTCTCTTCCGGATCGTGTAAATGGTCTTTTGCCATTCGAAAAACTCCACATTACCGAAAGATTTTTCCAAGAAAGAAACTTTCTGAAAATGTGCAGAAAACTGAAACGCGACAGCCATGGGAAAGAAAGCACTTATTTGAGCGGATCAGATAGCAGTCTTCGAGAAGAATATTGGCAAAAGTTGAGACGGGAACTGACGATGGAAGTTGAGCATCCGTGAGTTGGAAGGAAAAATGTTGGGTTTTATCTAGTTTTTTTTTCAGAAACTTTTTCTCGACACGAGTTCCAAATCCCGATCATGAGTTGATTGTTAAAAGGTGGCAGAAATCGGATGGGGTGGTCAAATTTAAAGCGCAAGTTGTCGACTTAGGAACAGCGGTAGGTGGATTTATTTTAATTGTACCAGTCTGAACGTGCGGCTGCGCCGCATCAGGCTAGCGTGAATCGACAGAAAATTCAAAAATTTAACAGTTTTGTTTTTCTGAGCTTGATTCTTTTTCCGCGTTCATACAACTGCCCTTTGGCCTGTCGACTGGGATGCAAAAAAATGGGCACAGAATAACAAAAGAAAATCAAAAAAAAAAGACAATTCTATCAAAACCTTCGAGATTTTTCAGAAATGGGAGAAAATAAAACGGCACTGGATATGTCACAACATCATTTTCCTCGGCGTAGTGATTCGATACTTCTACCAGAAGAGCAGATACTTCCTCAAAATGGAACCATTCGCTTGCGCATTCAGTGTGTTCCTCTTCCTCTCCGCCATGTTCCCTCTTTTCATTTCTATCACTTTCCTAAGATTCCTCTTCTCTGAAAGTTTGCTTTTACAAATTCCTGTATGTGCTGCTCATTGTGCTTTGATTTGCTATATTATCTATAATGTTCTTGATAACTTCTGGACGACAAGGTATTCCTGGAGGCGTTATACCGGAGGCTCGCTGATTAAGAAATTTCAGAATGCCACAGCTGCATACATCCTAAATATCACCTTTATTTCTTGTTTCTGTTCCATTTTTCCATTCTACTTTTTGACAATCATTCGCAAAAACTATTTTGAAGAGCAGTAGTTGCTTCTGTTGTTTTTTTTTCAAATTTTTATTTTCTTCACATTATCAATTCAATAAAGCAGTGTTTAATTTATGTGTTCCACCGCATTTTGCGCTGTTTATTTCCACATACTCATTGCACTATTTCATCAATTTCAAAAATCAATTCAAATTGTCAAAAATTGCATTGAAATCATCAGGATTTTATGTTAGATACACACTGTTTTTGTTTTCCAAATCTTTATGGAATCCATGATGTTTCCTACTTGCTCATGTTTTATTTTTCTACAAGTTTTTGGCAACTCATCTTGCAAAATAGCCGGGTCTCTCTGAAATTTTGAATTTGCAGAATTTAAACTTTCAACATTCCAGGTTCAACGTTTCTTGTCCTTTTGCCAATTTTCACTTAAGCTTTTTTCTAATCTAAAAATTTCCCTCCAAAAATGCACATATCTCCTGATTATTCCCAGAGGAATGAACAAAAAGATATAGATATGCGCATATCACTAACTTTTTCTTCTCCATTTGGCGACATGTACCTCCGCTTGCCTAGTTACCCCCTCCAGCAACTTTCACTCTTTTTCTTTACATTACACTGATTCTGATTCTGAGTGAGCAAGCATACTGCAATCATTCAAATTACTTTTGCTCTAGGCGTGACCTTAACACTTGTTCGTGACTGCCCTTTATAACATAAACAAATCTTGGACGGGGGAGGGGGAGATGGTAGGGAGGAGGAGTTTTGGGAATGCATAGTTTCTGACGCCTCCTGGTGGGGCATATCGAGTTACACTACACGAGCCCTATAGCCACGCCCATTTACCATCTAAGACTCATCTTGACACTCATTGTCAGACGTTCGTTAGCTCAGACAGTTTTTGTGATCACCTTGTCTCTTTCTATTATCTCTCCCTCTCATAAATTCCTCATTTTCTCCCCATTATAACTTCTTTTCAGATTCTCATCTTCCAACCTTTCACAACCATCAATTATGTTCTTCTTTGGCTCCTCCAGCAAGAATAAGATCAAGTACGACATGACCCATCAGGAACTCGCCGATAACATCCAAACCCTGGCGATCATGAAGGGAAAGAAGTATACTTGTGTAAGTTCTCACTCATTTTCCCGTTCTCAATGAATTTTTAATTGGGTTTGTTTCAGACCGCCATGTGGCATCTGACTCACGAGACCATCTACAAGGTGGCTCTGGAGACCATCAAGAAAGCCATCAAGAAGTTGAAGAAGGTCATCAAGCACGGAGCCCGTCGCTTTTCCGATGTAAGTACACCTCTTTTCCATGCCCTTTCTACATAGTTGTCCTTTTTCAAAAACTCACCAACTCACCTTAATAAAATCTATTTTCAGGGAGGAAACCTCCACCGCGCCATCCTCAGCTACGAAGACTTCCGTCGAACGTATGAGATGACAGTGCTGCAGGTCGAAGTCAAAATGCATCCGTGCCGTGCTGAAAATGTCCTCATGGAGATGCTCGACCGAACTGTCGCTGAGGAGCCGATCGACACCAAGTGGATCACTTTCCGTCAGCGTCCATAGACCCCAAAACCGCTTTTTTGTTCATTCAGTTTGCTCTTCCCACATTTACATTCCCTCATCTTATAATTTCTCCGTTTCCCAGACACCTCCAATAGCGACTCCCCACTCATTTTCGCTTTTCTTGCATCTCAAAATTAACCAACTCTTCCCTTATCCAACTCTACATATATGTGCCCACTCTCATTCACACCTTTTGTCATCAATAAGGTCTTGTTTTCAATCTAGCGGTCTTTAATAAACTCAAAACAAAAACGCATTGAGCGGCACCTTTTCTCATCTACATATTCGCACCTATTGTGCGAGAGTCTCCGAGACGTGTAGTCAGTCGGATGTCGACTACCCCAAAGGGTGTCTTTTATCCATAGCGCGCGTTTTCAGCGGTAGTGTGGTTGTCACCAGTCGTGTTTGGAGAACAGTGCATACGCAATGGTTGCCAATTTTCCGTCAGTCTCGTCATTCTTGCGGACGAGTTCTTCTCTCTCAGCTTTTTTCGCTTTTCTCGAACAAGATTGAGATTTGAATTGAATCTCAGTTTCAAATATCTCTCAAAAATGTTTTTAAAATGCACACCCATAGTTCGAAAACATAAGTGCAGGTGCACCATTGTCTACCTTCATTCCTTCCCATACTCTTTCCATTCCCATTTACTAAACAAATTGCTTTTTTCTCTTTCTCTCACTTTCTATCATTTCATTTAGAGAAAACTTACTCTTTTTCAAATCTTAATTACCATACAGAGTTATTAGTTATGCATATCCTTCGTAGACATGGCCGCAGTTGAACATGCTCCTCCTCCTTCTCTTTTTTCGATTTCTGCACTCAACGCTTTCCAATTTTTAATTATCACTCGAAGCCACTATACTGCAGTACTACACGAACACTTCTCTGTTTGTACACGGTCATCTCTCTTGCATTCCCTTTCTAATTTTTAATACAAGACACAATGTACCTCATACTTCTGACCAACCCCTCCCCCAATCTCTCATTTTCATTTCTCAATGTCTGCCGATTTCAACTTTCAAATTTGAATCAGGGAGGGAACCCATTGGTGGGTGAGTGTGTCAGTGATAGTGATGACGTGCGTGTGGTGTTGGCGGAGGGTAGTATTTTCGTGACTCAGTCCCAAGAAGAGTGATTCAAATGTCGGTGTTTTCAAATTTCCGCCCATTCTTGCTTCTTTTAGTGGCGTACCACCTTTGCTCCTTCTCCATATTGTTTTTCGTTTTTCCCCACCTATTTTTCTACGTTATCTAGATAGTTTTCGTCCTTATCGCTTCCTCTTTCTTCTGATTTTGTGGGTAGGCTTGAGGGTGGAAGACAGTACGCCTTCTGACCTCGGAACTGCAGCAGACAGTTGCCACCTGTGGAAGAGCTGAGGGGAGTATCATGTTTCATGTTTATTGCGCAACACAGAGTCATCCGTCATTAGGGCCTAAATATGTAAACTATGCCCCAGAGCAATGAGTGGGAAATGGGATGCTTATAGAATTTAGAAAACCAACAAAAAAAAACAGTACGGCAAAATTTTGCGTGTTTGCATTGTTTGAGGTATGACCAAAATCAGCAAAATTTGTCAACAACCTTGAACACTTTTCCATGTCTTTCTCCTCCTTTTTTCTTATTCGACTTCTTTGCAATTCCAGAGTTCCGTTCTCACTCTTATATTCTTTCAGAACACCTCGAAACTCTCCTCCGCCATGCAGCAATTCTTTTTTGTTCGTTCAAAGGACTACTACATCACCGAGGACCAAATGCGCGAGTACCGCTCCGCTCTAGCCAATATGAAGGGAAAGCGGATGACTTGTGTATGTTTTTTGAATAATTTCGAAATGTCTGCGCTACTGAAATTGTTTTCTTCCAGCGAGCCATGTACATGATCACTCAGGAGACCATCTACCGTGTGTCCCTTGCCACCATTAAGGAATCGATCAAAGCGCTCAAGGCGGTCATTGCATGTGGAACCGGTGGTTACAACAAGGTAGGTTTTATTGTTGTTGGAATTTTCAAAAAAACACGAGCCTTTTTCTAGAACAGCTCCACATTCCGAGCCGTCGCCGCCTATGAAAAAGCCAAGTGCAACTTCGACTTTGCCGTTCTCCAGTTTTACATTAAAATGTGGCCAAGCAAAGCGGAGGAGTATTTTCAAGAGATGCAACAGCAATTTGGTGTGTCCCCGAAGATGGAAAGCGAGAAGGAAAGTGAGAGCCTCATGTGCAAGGGAGAGAACGCCATCCCCATCCCCATCTCCACCGGACTCGACAAATTTGAGCCAATCATCTCAAAGGAAATTTATGTCTAGGTGTGTACTTTTTCTCATGTTGCAAAAAAATCAAAAAGCACCTAACAGTATGAATACCCAAATCTTACTATATTGCGTATTGCTTAAAAATCCCCCTTCCCATCCATTACCCATCGAAAATTTTGTTTTTTTTTCTTTGCTGTTTTTTTTCTTTTCCTTGAACCGTTCTTGTTGTTTTTCTGTTTGTTATATCAGTTCCAATATGAAGTATCCTTGTCAGAACGTCGTTTTTCTAATCTTTTAGCAAGATTTATTCAAAAACACTCATAAAGAGGAGATTAGAATGAATACGAATGAATTTTAAACAGGATAGGAGTAGCCATAAGGCACAATGGATGAGAGAGAAAAAGGAAAGGGAAACGGAGAGAAGAACACAAAACTAAAAGCAAGAGTATGTACAGAACCGTACTATGAGATCCCGAAGGCTACAGACTACATATGTACATACAATCAAAAGGTTTGAAAGTTATGATGGAGCCGACGCTGGCGGAGTTGGGATAGCAATAGGCTCGGACCTGACGTAGAATACTTGTGGAGTTCTCCGGCGTGGGGTGTGATTCTCCTGACCTTCGTTAAGGTTGCGAATGCGGACAGACTCCCAGTAGGCTTCAAAGTCATCGGCAATAACTTGAATAAGCGCGCGATTTTTCTCGTGGCTAGCCTTCTTAAAGTAGAAAACAACGTCATGCTCATCGATGCGAACGTTCTGAAAAATGGATGCCGTACTTAAAAAATGAATAAAACACATTTATTACCTTCTTGGGTTTCTTGACTCTTTTCATCTCTCCAGTGGTTTCGCTAAACTCGACGTTCTCGAAAGTTTCCATCTCAATCGCCTCCACTCCAAGTTCAATCCCAGCTATCTCCCGGCGGATTTCAGCAACCGCGGCTCCAAAACGGAGCCATTCGTCGCGGAACACTTTGGCTAGCTTGCACTGGCGCATGGTGCGGGGCAACTGTTAAAAATCAAAATCAATGTAAGCTTATTTATCTGTCGGAAATAGAAAGGAATGAGCAGTAGAACAAGATGAACAAATTATTAATCCGTCTTGGAATCAGAGATCGTAGATATTGAAATTCTATTCAACTAATATGAACTAAGAAAGCAGTGGGTGTGCTTGCGGCTTCGAGCGGATCATCTCGAAATGTCTATCTTTGGGTATTAGTGCTCAAAGGGGAAAACTATGATTTTCTACGATTTCAAATCTCCTTCTCCTGATTTGCAAAAAATGTCCAGGGTATCAGAAATCAAAAGTGAGATTCAATCTGAAGAAGATGAACTGTTTTTCAAAACTTTGCAGTTGCAGACAGCATTCGGGGAAGGAATGAATCCGCGCAGACATATCAAGTACGTGGTAACACAACACCGGATTGTTCTTGGTCCGCTGTCTAGACATGAACACTGATGAAAGTGAACGGACTGTAACTTTTCACTTCAAAAAAATGATCAGAAAGATTACCGCAAATTTGAGAAAAACTGAGTGATACCATGTTGAAACTATGGAAAAATGAGAAAGGGAAAGAATGCGTGAATACAAAAAAAACAACAGTACTAGCTAGTCTCGGCTTCTGTTTTTTTTTGGTTTTTTGTCTTGAATTTATGTTTTTCTGGTATGGTACTCTTTCTGTTTTTCAGTTTTTCAAAGTTTTCCTTGACATTAGAAAGCTATGCGTAAACAGTGTAACTGTACATGTTTTGATCCATCGGAGTGTGCTAAAATGGAAAAGTCTTGGGGTATTCGAAGTTTTTTTTTTCCAGTTGTAGAAGAAGATAATCTGTAGTGCTTTGTTGAAAATATGTATCTTTTTCTTGTTATAATTCGTCTTGTCTTGATAGATCATGATGTTTCATACCTACCCCCCTCCCCTCTAACCCGTTTTGTTTCATTGACCTTATTCTCATTCCTTTTCAAAAACAACACCTTCTCTCTCTTCTAATGAGACAATGTTCCTCTCCTTCATGCCATTTATCAAGATGCCACATTTTATGGCTCTGTTTCTCTTCCCTCTCCCAACCTCCTCAACCCTTATTTCCAATCTCTCTTCATTTCATCACGGCGGTCGCGGTCCGTCCCGCCAACCGCCTTAATACATTGGCGAGAAGCCGATTGGAAACTGGCAACAGCGTCCTAACACAAAGAAAAAAAGCGTGGCGAGAAAACGGAAAAGACGTGTTGAAGGAGAGGAGGTTCTGAGAATGAACTCACACACTTTCTCCAGATGAGCGGGCGCCAGACAGCTGCGTCTCTCACCCTACGAGGACCCTTTTCACGACGGGCTGGTTGCCCTTAGCTTATTTCAATCGTCGCCCCTACGTCTCGTCTCGTTTTCACCCTCTCACTCTCTCTGTACCTCTCCGTTTTTTTCTTTCTTTTTTTACGTTGCTTTAAAGTGCTTTTAAAGCAAAATGACTCCTAAAAATTTACAGTAGCTCACACTTTCATTCAAAAATACGTCCTCATTGTTCTTTTTTTCAATTTTTTTGCAAAAAAACTGTGTTTCAGTGGGAAAACACAATGGTCCACCCTGATTTCGACTCAATCAGAGGGGAATCTTATCATCAAAACTTCGCCGAGGATTCTATTCTATGCACGGCAGTAGACGAAGTCGCCACTCAGAAACTGTTGACGAAACAAGATTTGGTAAGTAAGTTTTCGTCTCTTTCACTTCAAAAAACGTAGCACTTCTGCACAAACCTAACCGTTTATTTTTCAGTCATGCTTGAAACGTCTCGTGGTCAAATTTCGGCTGCATTTGAAAGAAAGCGTGAGTTATTTTTGCCATTTTTGCGCCGTAATCGGGTCGAAACAACTAGCTCTTGCTATTTTTTAGCAAAGTGTGTTTTTCTCATTACCTTCAAACGAAGAATGAGCCAGATCAAATCAGATCAGATCAAAAAATGGAAATAATACCTGTTCTATTTTTCAGAAAGAGAATATCGAGGCGAATGGCGGAAAAACGGACATTTTGCTCGATCATGCAGTGTTCATAAGTGACCTAATGATCAAAAGGACGGAGGGACTACAGACCGTCGCCAAACATGAGAAGGACAAAGTGAGTTTTTTCTTGTTTTTCGGAGAAAAAAAAATTAGAAGTGAAAGAAAACAAGTTGCAATCTGATAAACTGACCTTTGCCAAATGTTGTCACTGAAACAGTAATGTTGTAAGCTAATATGAGTGAAAGTGCCAGACAGATAGCAAATGCTAAAAGACCTTCTGTGTACCCTACTATGACTGTTTCAAGCACTGCCTAATGTCTCCTAACATAGAGAATAACAATAAGAAAAGGTTGATAAGTTCGAGGTTCGTGTATGTCGACTGTGTGCCTGACCGAGCATTCACATCAAATGCAAACTGTTTTCACCTGTCTTCTCCCCCAAAAAAAGACTTGAGAAGTTGTAAATATTCTGAACAGTGGCTGATATATGTTCAAATTCACAATTTCAGAACTCAAGATCTGCTATCTTTTTGGAAACGGTCAGTCTCTTTAAGAAAGGGCTGATTGCTTTTGAAAACCAGCAAGCTCAACTGAGAAGACATCTGGCTCGTCTGGAATATTCAAAAACTGAGGAAGGAGCGGCGTATTTCAAGGAAAAGACTCGAGAAGAACTCTCAGTTTTGGTGAAGGAGAGGATCGAAGAGTACAAGAAACAAGAGGCTGAAATGGAGAAAGAGAAAATGGACAAGAACGAGAAATTTGTGACTGTGGAGGAGATAAATGAGTCGGCTGAATGATCATGGTGTTTTTATATCATATCAGATACTCACTTTTCGGTTGTTCTTAAAGCTTGACCTTTCTGATTTGATCTATGTACATGACATGATTCCAATGGTTTTTAGAAATAAAATTGGTTGTTGGCATGACAAATGAATTTGACAGGACAGAAAAAATGAACAGAAATGGCAAAAGAATCACATAAAACTGAAAAAGGGAAGGAATGCAACACAACGGAACAAGGGACAATACAATGCTGAGTTCTTATTTGCAAACCAAATTTATTGAAAATTGAAACTGTTCGTGGGAAGAAACAAAAGGAAGCGGTGAGAGATGACGATAGTTATTTTGTTTGTTTTTTTCTGACGACAAAGGAGAAATTATGTAGAGAGGGAAGAGAAGTGCATGGTAATACAGCAAAAAGATTGCCAAGTGCAGGCAGAATGGTGTTGATGCGATTTGAGTCTGATTGTGAGCTAATCAAAACTAATCGTCAACATTACCAGAAGGTTTTGTGTCAGTTTCATAGTTTTTTTTTAAATTTTATAAGTCAATCACAATGTTTTCATTTTTCATTCCAACAAGTACAGTAATGTTGTATTCCATACTTCCCCGAAGTTTCTTCTCACTTTTCCGCTCCCCCCCCCTTAGGATGAAGTTCCCTCTTCCCCGTTGCCGAGCTCTTTCTCCATTGCGATTTCGGGAATAAACCAAAAAAGGAGAAGACTAACGTCATTCAACCGGGGCGATGGCCATAAATCTTCCACTTCTGGTTGCCACGCAGCGTCCAGAATGGGAAGTGCACACTGCGACGTTCAGTTGTTTCATTTCGTTTCGCATTCATTTTTCTGCTGGCAGAAAAATATGCACGCGCAACTCTATCTGGGAATTGTTCTAGAGAGTTATGGAATTCCAAGTCCGCACCATGTTTGCGCCAAGTTCTTTGAGAAGAAGAAGAGGCCAGTGGAGAATCTCATAAAACTGTCTCTTATTATCTTGCTGAACCAGCATGCGAAAACCGTTCTAGTGTCGGATAAGGAACTAAAATTCGTTGACCTTTGGGCCAGTAAGTCCTCAACTATTGAATTGAATTCAAATTCTCATATTCAAACATTTTCAGAATCCGGCTTCCCAGGCATCTACGACCTCCCCGAAGCCGTCTTGTTCCGACTTTTCCAAGTCGTCCAACAGCTCGGTCTTCGAGTAGTGTGTGTATGGTACGGGATGCATACAATGTTCTCCATTTGCCCGAAATTCTCTCAAGATCGGAGCACTATAGTTTCTCATCAAGACTACCATCCGCAGTTCTGGGAAGAACTCATTGAAAAGACAAGAATAGGTCGGGTCAAGCAACCAATGTTAATCTCAATATCAGGTGAGCTGTTTTTGGAGGAAACTGGCAATAAGACGTTCATCATCTGATTTTCAGCGAATCCAATCCAAAAACTGTCGATTTCCAAATCCCGCTTGAAATTCTTCTCAGACCATCCGGAATGGCTCGTCACCATCTGCAACTCGGAAATCCCCCTGGAAACCATCGACGGCCACATTTTGTTCTCGAGAAACATCACTTTCGACACTTGCTTCTTCTCGGACCATCGAATTTTGACACATTTCCGACGCGTTGCTAACTGCCGCTTCTGCGATGTTATTGGATCCCATGAGCACGAGAAGTGGATGGAGAATCGGAATGAATTCTGTGAACTGTAATTTCATTCGATTTGATTGGAAAACCAATGAAACATTTGTTGACAAATAACATGCAATTTTATTTGACAGTAGGTGGAAAGAAGGTTGTTAAGTTATGTAGATTGTTCAGTTACTGTGGGAGGGGTTGATCAGTTTGGGCTTCATTGTTGTTGTAGTCATGAACGGGTGGACGTAGAAGGGCAGTTCCAAGCGGCGCGACGACCATCACCAGTCTTGGACGTCCATCGGGGTAAATGTCTTGAAAGACGTTCAACTCAGCTTCCGGGTTTTCCTGCATGGTTAAGGTGAAGCAATCGCTGAAAAATCAATATGCTTCAAGTTGATTTTTGTTAAAATCACCATTCTTCGAAGTTTGTAAGACGAAGGTTGACATCTTGTAAATAGAAATTGAGGATGGAAAAATCGAAGCTAAAATCGAACGGCTGATTCCACTCAAAGCCAATTGGAAGATTTGTCTTTGAAACCATCATGCAGTTCGCAGCCATTTGAGAGACTGTTTGATATGATTGTAGGCAATCGATACTCGTGGACCTCACGTGTGCGAAAAACTCGAGGGGAATCGAATATGGAGAAAGTAACTCGATGTTTCTTGCTTTATTGACCTGAAAAGTTCACAATTTTTCTGGTGGAAGCAGCAGTTGCCATAAATTGAACTAACTGTTTCATTCTGAAGATCCACTGGGTTGTAGATACGAACTACATCCAAATGCAATGTGGATGGTAGCAAACGCGGAACGAAAACATCTCTTGCGTTGAAGTGAAGTCTTTTGACGGCGGAAAAGTTGCAATTTAGCAGAAAGTTTGTTCCACCCTGAGAGAATATCAGTTCAAAGAGCTACATATTGAGAAAAACTGACTCTGACAATGAGGAGGTCAATTGTGATATCACGATTGTTGAGATGACTGTCGATGTACTCTTGAGATGCTTCCTCAACTGACTTCCCAGCAACTTTCCTGACGACGCCTCCTCCTTCATCCCGCCAAAAAACCTGCTGGTAATCTCCATGGACTTCCACTCGCGGTTTGTCGGAAGGGCGATATTCAATCTGAGTGTGCGGGTTCGCGTCGTTGCTTTGACTGATCAAAACTGTTGTCGAATCGATCTGGATGAAACAGTTCTTGCCCGGATCGTACTCGACAAGAACCACTCCTAGGCGATTGTTTTCCATTGAATATTGGAAGGTCTACCTATTATTAAAACAAGACTTTCAGAACTTCTTGCGAAAGGTTGAGATCACTGAGAAGATGGAGATTGAGTGGGTTCTTGACTGTAAAAAACAAGAAAACAAGAGTAATAACAGTAAGAACGACAATGTGTAACAGGAGGGAAAAAGGGAAGATAGGTATGTGTGTGTGTGTGGAAGAAGTCAGACAGAGTTGCTAAGAGTGCGCGGCGGCCAGCATAAGATCTCGATTTTCAAAATTTGAGGAGCCTCAATAAGTTTACCATTTCTCGCGAGTTGGAGAAACTGAAACTGGGAATCTACACATTGGAAATAAAAAAGAACAAAGCGTTTTTTGCATGGGAGTGGAATGGAGACTCAAAAAACGCGCGAGGTCCTTGCCAACCCTTCTAAGTTTTGAATTTCCAAAACTGAAGCCGACCACGGCTTATAAAATCTCTTTTACAACTCTGACGGAAGGAGTGGCTGTTTTGCACACCGGCTTTAACAGAGTGAACCTAGAAAACATCACAGTTTTAGGCAAAACTTTAAATTCAAACTTAGGAGAGCCTACGCAGGGGCTAGAATGAGATTTTATCATTGCGATTTCGTGTAGCCCCTTATTTTTCTTTTAGCCCCTTTTATCACAGGCACAAACAACTTCATTCCTAATTATTAGTGCAAGAAAAACATTTTGAATTTTTTGGACATATCGAGAAAACACGAATAAGAGCGCGTCTTGAAAACAAGCAAAAAAGAGAAGAGACGTTACTCTTTTTGATCACTTTTAAGTAAGAGTGATAGGAGAGTCTAGGAATAATCACGCGATTCTGTTATCCCAAGTTCGTTGAGTCCCTCAACCCGTAGACGTAAACAAATTATCACTCATTATGATGCAGGCTATACGAAAGTTTTCGAAAATAGCAAAAAGTTCTTAAAAGGTGAAGTCATAGTTAGGAAAGATTGGTGATCAGTCTCCCAGGCACTGACAGCTACATCTTTGCGGAGCTACTGAAAACGTTGCCCAAATAGATGTTTGAAACAAAATGACAAAAAGAAAAATGGGTTGAAAGAAGTAAATGGAAAAGGAGATGGAAGAGATTTTCAAAATGTTTAATTAACCCCATGTGAAGTCATGATTCGTTTTCCGCATATACTCCCTCACTAACCCAGTCACCTGATCTCATTCAACAGCAATCCTTTGAGAAAAGAAGGAGGATAGGATAGACTGCACCATTTTGAAATTTCATCCTTGACTTCCGTTTTTCCCACGCTCATTGTTCGACCGTTCCGAAATCTCCGCCTGCCACTTATCTAATTTTCAACCAGACCCCCTTCCCTCGCGTACAATCCCTTTTTCTGCATTTCACCCAGAGAATTTTTCCAATTCATTTGCAAGAATCGTTTTTATTAAAAAATGAGCCAGCTTACTCAAAAGATTGTAATTGGAACGCTTGTCCACATCCTCACCAATGGATCAATTGAACCAGATAGAGATAAGCAAGTGGAGGCGCACATCGCAACTCTCAAGTAAGTTTTTTTTCTGCTCAATCAGATCAATGTAATTCATGTCTTTCTTGTTTCTCCGTCTTCCAAGAGCATTGCACGATTGACTCACACACTTTCAGTTTTATTTCTATCTGTACGGGGTGATGGAACAGTGTAAAACAAGGAGAGAAGGAGAGATAGAACGTTTAGAGGGAATCTGTGCGGGCGAGCGCTCCGCATTCTTTCTTGTCGATAAAATCAACCATTTTCAATCTATCAAACGTTTTCTTTTTCTAATCCATTTCTTCCAGATACATGCTGCCTCAGGAGTTCTTCGATGCGCCAAACTTCTACGAACTGTTCCTTTTGATTGCAAAAACTTCGGTTTACTTTTGCATCAATCCCAACATCCCTGGAACTGTTCACCTGAACTGGTGCAGTCTTGGCAAAGTTGCCGAGATGTTGGAACAGTACCACAACTATTATGCTGCAGTTATGGAACGCACCAACAAGAACTTTGGTAACATGGTGCTAAACTCATTGGGTAAACATTTGTTATTCAGAGTTCCTGGACAAGATGAAACACGCGGTCTCTTATGCCAAGTTTCTTCGCGACAAAACCAACTACCACGTTCCAATGTGCAGCTTCAACTTTGGGGTGAGCTCTGCAAAACATGGTTTCAATTAAAGTGTTCTTCTTTCAGAATTTCACAACACCACAGGGAACATTGGCCCAACCTCCGACAATGTTGCCCAGAAACCATTGCATTCTGGAGTGTGCGTTCAACCAGGGCAGCCGTATTCCGCCACAAGTCCTGCCAATGTCAACTCTTCTCTCTCCATTGGGCACCGCAAAGTCACCATATAACAACTATACCCAAGTCGGATTTTTTGAGTAATTGTCTTGAAATTCTCTGATAATTCGGAATTGGGTTCAAAACTCACAGTATGCAGCAAGAATTGTACCCTTTTCCCATTCTGACCCTATCCTCTCACCCTTATTTCAATTATCCATTCCCCGTTCAATTCTGACCTTTTATACATACATACATCTGTCGCTTTCCAAACGTTGGAATAAAGTTGGAAGAAAAAAAAACCAAAAACGGGTGATTTATGGCAGCGGAAATTAGACATCAAAAAAGGGAATGTGCACTACATAGTGAGTAAGACGAATCGCCTTGTTCTGGCTTTCTCACTGAATCCACGTGGTATTTTGCAAATTTTTGTGTAGACACATTCACGCTTTAACTGGTAAAATTACATACCTCCCCCGTTTTGCTTCTTACCCAAGACTAGGCAAAATCTAAGACCCGATTGGACTGAAAAACATAAAAAGACAATCCAAGAGAATTTATCGGTAACAACCGACAACGCATTATTCGAAATGAGGTTCTGGAGCAGAAACGGCCCAATTTTGCACGGAAAGTTTTTTCCCCCTCATAAATGTTCATGTCACGAATAGATTTGTTTCCGAGAAGTCGTAAAGTCGAATATGTCAAATATCCAAGTTTGATTTACTATCTGAGCATTGAAAATTCACATTTTTTGGCCAATTTTTTTACTGTCAGATTTGTAAATTTGTGTGTAAACCTGATTGCACATTGTTTTTTGTTTGCACTGCCCACTCTCCTCTCGCATTTTGTGTTAATTGAATTTTGATTTTCAATTTGTCGGCAAAGTTGGAGAAATGATAAATGTCGAAGTTCCTTTAATGAAAACCTTTGATAGTTTCAGAATGACTATGTCGGCCGAAGACCTGGAGGCTGCTGAAACGTTAATTATCCTCTCCAATCCCAAATCAAATTTAGACGACAATTCACTGGTAAGACCCTCTAGCAAAGTAATATTATTCATTTTTCAAATGGTGAAACTTGAGTTAATCCACGTAGAATGGGTCTCGTCATGCAGCTACGTGAACAATCTGAGAGAGACTGAGAACACGTGTGGACACGCAGAAAAAATAAACCGATCGCCGTGAGTGGTCACGTAGCCGCATGACGAGACCCATTCCACGTGGATTAGCTCAACTGTCATCATTTGAAAAATGAATAATAATGAACCTAATGTTCATAGAAAATGCTGAAAATCGCATACGACTATCACGTATCTGCGCTCACCACAGAACACGGAATCAAAACACGAGTAAGCCCAATTTTCTTGACTTTACATGTCCATCTTTTTTTAGAATTCCCTATCCGAAACCTTTGGTCAGAAACTCTATAATCAGCTGTATCGACAAGCGTTTCTCATCAAGAAAATGATGCACATCGGAGAGCTGTACTGGACAACGGACAACCAACAAGAACTGCGAGAGATATGGTCCGAGTATGCAAAGGATGGATCTTCAATTCTTAAATGACTCCTTTTTGTTTTTCGGTTTATATTCATATTGTCAGGCGAACTGACAAACTGAGCTACCCAAATTATGTATATACGTAAACATTTTCATTTTAAAGGGTTCAAGTATTTGTTTTTGTTTTTTTACCTTCTCAGCCTAGGTACATAGCTTGCAGGTTGCCACCATTCATGCCACCATTTTTATATTGAAATTTTTAATTTTGGCAAAGTCATGGTGTCTACTGCGTTGTGGTATCGGAGAATATTATTTATTTGACGCTGAATGCCATCCCGCGCTCTCACAAAAATTAATATGTTTTCCGCACCGAAAACTGTTCGAATTCAGCAGAGGTTCCCAGACTGTTAGCGAAATTCGGAGGGAATTCGATTATATCTTTTATGGTTCTCACACATATTTTCTCGTCCGTGCGGGAAGCTCCGATGGAAACCAATGCGTTTGTTTTGCATTCTCCTCAGAGGGAAACGGCGATCACAGTCGCTGCCGGCCGCCAACACAGGCAGTTTTCGGTTGCAATGTGTTTTCTTTCCATTATGCTCCTCCACCTGCCACTTATCCTCCGTTTTGAAATTATAGAAGACCGAGCATTCTGACCTATGTATATAATTTTGCAACTTTCAGAGACAATGGCTTGCGGACAGCCGAATGCTTCCAATGTTCCTCGTCGTAATGCCAACGCTCCGTTCCGTTATCTGCGTAACCTTTCTGCTGCGATCATGGTTAGTTGATTTCCTTTTTATTCCAGATTTCACCGTTTCTTTCAGAATGAGTTGCTCCAACAACACGCTCAATCCTGGCAATACGTCACCATTGTATGCTGATTTGATTTTTTTTCCGAATCTTTCCAAACTCTATGTATTCTCTAAATTTCCAGACTCGCAACGAAAATGGCTACCGAATCGCCAAAGAACATATCATCATCGGTCTTCTCCGCGAAGCAATGAGCATCGGCCAGGATCGGTTCAGCTACCAAGGACAAGCGATGCTCTACGAAATCTTCTTCGAAATCGAAGAACTTCGTATGGAATCGGCCAACATGGACGCGTATGACATGGGATATATGGGCTAAATT
The DNA here is from genome assembly GCA_900536345.3 of Caenorhabditis sp. 39 LS-2015. Classification (NCBI taxonomy): domain Eukaryota; kingdom Metazoa; phylum Nematoda; class Chromadorea; order Rhabditida; family Rhabditidae; genus Caenorhabditis; species Caenorhabditis waitukubuli. Next base: position 22,102 of record LR576415.1, on the reverse strand, counting down.
TTCAATTCTCTTGGTTGTTAACTTCTTCCTCCCCTCTCTCTGATTTTTTCCTTTTTTGCGTTTTATATTTTTTGTAATTACACACAGTTCAACGGGTTGGTTCTGCATTGTTAATTTGTTAATTGAACTGTATCTTTTTTTAAGATTTTCTGATTAGAGAAAGAGAGAAAGAAAGACGATTCAATAAAAAGCGATTAAAAATTGAAACACATTGTCTTTTGTTCCGTGTTATTACACAAAAGGAAAAGATCCTGAGTCAGAGATTCTCCACAGACGTCGTTTTCCTCGAAGTGCTTCTTCTTTTTCTTTCTTTCCCCTTCTCCCTTTCCTCAACTTTCTGATTCCCTTTGCCCAATGGTTTATGCGCAATGAACAGAAGGTTGTCACAATGTCTGTATGAATCACAAGATAAGCGCAAGCGCACGGACAGTGTCTTTTGCGTACTCCGACTTTTGATGTCTGCCGAAGGTTGACAGGGATCGAATAACAAAACAGCGCGCGAATCAATTCAAATTTTAAGTGAATGGCGTCTCACTTTATCACAAGTTCCCAGGCACTCACTCATATCACATCGTTTGCTATTTTAATGTTTCAAATCTGTACTATGTAATGAATGTACACAGTCTCATTAACATTTACTAAGCCCCCCATGCAGTTCTCCCTTTTCAATCTTCTACATTCGCCCTTTTTCAAAAACATTCTATCTACAATTTAAGAACGATGTCTCTCCGGATCACGGTGCGAATGTTTCTTGCCGGTCTGCTCTCCAAGTACGAAACCAATTCGCTGGGGTTTGAGGCCTTGTATTACGTCTTTTGGTGAGTCAATCCACCAGAATGGAAGCATTTTTGCAACTTTCCAACTTCCAGCCGAGAATTCCGCAAGCACACAACCATTGTCTTTTCCAAATTGCAAATCTACAATGAGATCATGTACAACGACGATCAGTGGTTCGTCATTGTAGGTTCTCCTGTTTTTTTGTTTCGAATGAAAGTACAAAAAAAATTATTAAAGACCCACTCCCTGGACCAAAAAAGCGTGGAAATCACACTTTCCAAAGATTTAATGGTTCTCGGTAGAATTCGTGAGCGGTTCTCGCAGTTGTTAAAAGCGGTTGATGGGCATGCCTCGAGAGGTGAGAAAAATAAGGATTATGATTGAACTAAAACTTATCGAAATCATTTCAGACATGCTCTGCTTCCTCAGCGAGGTCAAGTACATTCTGACGGACAGAACTCTTCCGGCTCCTCTTCCAAGCTTCTATGCGGCGTTCGGATACATTGTTAACCCCATGATGAGAACGTTTTGATTGGTTCATTGGTGCTTTGTTTCTTATTTCCTCTTTACCATGTTTTGTTTTCTCATACACTCGTTTCACTTACTTTTTTTTGACGACTTTTGACTTTCTACCAGATAAACTTTATCTTAACGCAAAAACTGTCTGTTTTGTTGTTACTCAAAACAACCACAGAAACGTACTGCACGAGATGGACACACTGCTGAATGGGTGGCAGAGGAAGGGGGAAGGGAGAAGACAACACAGAAAGGTAACACTTATTGCTTGACAGTTGGGGGAAACGAATCCTCTTCCATATCTTTTAAGATTATTTTCCATTCCTGTTGGATGAGGGTTTGGTCCTCCGGTGACCACCTTTTCCGGCCGAGATTGAAAATGTTGGTCGTATGAACATACTGCCGCGACAGTTGCTTGAACAGATGGGATTCGATCTCGCGACTGTCTCGTCCCTGAAAATATGCACCATGAGTCAAATATAAAACAAGGAACGTACCCAGTTTTTCAACAAGTTGTCGATTGCTTTCTTGATATTTTTATTGGCAATTTCAACTTCAGCCTAAAGATAATTATTGACGCTGTTCCAGAAAACGAACTACCATCATATGTGGTTCCACATTTCTCCCATACGGGATGAGTTTCATCAGGATTGGGAGATTTCGGAGAGTTTCCGCCACTTCTAATTCCGCTGGAGTTGGGTTGATTGTTGGGTCGTTGGATGGGTCCAGAGACATTTATACCTTAAACAACTGTGGGCAAATAGTGAAAATTTGAAGAAATAACACAGAATTACATTTTCCGGAATACATAGGTAACGTGTGCATGTTTTTTTCGAAAAAGCGCATTGCAAAACAAATGTGTACCTCTTCTCCGCATACGTATACACAGAGTGTCTCCCCGAATCAACCTCAAAATTATGCAACTCAGACAATTTGAAACACAGCAAATGTGTTCTTAAGCTAATCACAACAAACAATTCAAGAAAGATAAAAACGAGTAGCTAGGTAGTCGCCAAAACGATAAAGTAATGATTGCATTGAAGAGGACACAGCGTTCGTCAAAAAGAGGAGCAATGTGAGTGTGTGTGTCTCTGAATGCGAAACGTAAGAGGAACGAACAAAAAATGAATCAGCGTATGCATTTCTTAACGTGGTATTGCTAATCGTCTGTCCTCCGATAGTTATGACGAAATGGGTGCTGTAAACTGTGAATTTTTACAAAACATTCTTAAAATTTCCAGCTTTTGAATTTTCACTTCCTTTTTCAGTTCCTCTTTGTATCCGTCAGGTGTTCAGCGCCTGTCTCGTTCCTCTTGCAAAACCTGTTTGCCCACCACACATAACGCCGCGGTAGCATGTGCGACTACGGTATCGGGCCGCCCTGGATCAACATCGACTGCTTATGGTTGACAAGTGAGCGCACGAAAAATATCAGTTCCTTTCCATTTCCTTTCGGTCCCATGATTAGATTTCGAATTCTTTTTACCCATAAGGGTAGTCGGTTGTATTTTAAATAAAGTGAACCGTGGTCTCGTAATGGTATTGGTTTTGGTGACGAAATGATATCAGAAATGAGAGAAAAATGCAAGATGAATTCCGCACAGATGGACAAGGGTGTCTTTCTGAGAGTATGGAAAGGAAAACGAAATTGGAATTTTTCAAAATACACCTAACACAAAACTGATTTGAAACGGTAATTCTGAAAATCTCAAACTACGCTATTATCTGGAAAACTGCTCGTTTTCTAAAGCAGAGTCACACAATTCAATTTGCAGAGTTGTTTGGCATTGTACAGGGTGTTTCATAAATACTGATACACACGGAAACCAGACATGCTAGGTGACTCAATCTTCCCACGTTTAGCTTTTACAACAATTAAAATCATTTTTGCAACACAAATTCATATAATATGTATATGAATGAATAAAAATTTAAATCTGTGGTAGGCCAATGCCGTCAACATGTAGTCTTCTCAAAGTGTGTTTGAGATCCTCGAGAGCTCGGCGTCCCAGCTCGGAGTATTCCTGTTGTCCGACAAGGACGCAGAAGTCGTAGCAGACGAGCACATTGAAATATGTGTGGAGCACCGCGTAGTTTCGACAACCATGCCGATGCTGAAAACTAGATACTGACTGGCAGGGTTAATTGTGCTAGGCTGGAACTCTGACAAGCAGTGTATTAACATCACTTCAAAACAAAAAATGTTTTCTAACTAACCAGAAGGTCATGCACGGCACGGACCCAATCGCGGTTCTGACGATAACTCACCTGTAAGAATAAGGAATTTAATCAAAGGTACCCGGGATGGTATATACCCACCAGTTCGTCGTCAGCCATGTTAAGACGTTGAGCTTCTGGATGTTGCATTGCAAAATCTGAAATAGATATCTTGAAAAAATGCGTTCGGCCACATTACAAAAAGAAAAATTTGGAATGAAGAGTGGTGGTGACTTGATGAGCGTGAGGAGTGGTGAGGAGTAGTAAATACTCCCAAGGGCATGAATTAGGAGTTTTTCTAGTATTTGAAATATATATATATATGTAAAAACAGATTGAAAAGGGGGGGGGGGAGAATGAGCGATGGATTTTGAAGCGGAATTAGCGTTGCGACGGCTGTGAATGTGTAAATGCGCTTGCAAATAGTTTTCATAAATACCATGTGTCATTGTGAAACGTCTACGCCGAGATTCCACATTGACGTGCATGAGGATTTCAAAAAGTAAAGAAATTCTTAACGAAAATTAGCGGATGCTATCGATGAACCGATAGACTCTGAAAACGCTCTTCCAAACCCCCCGACTGTTTTCGTGTTCCCTGCAAATCGCCAAATGTCACCTCTCGTCCCATAAAACTCGGTTTCGATACTTGCTCCAATCGTGACCTAATTCTCCGTGCCTTCCCCGCAGCCTGGCGTTTTTTTCCGGAGCGCACTCTCGGTCTACTTCCTATCCGTGCCCGCCGTGATATAAACCATAATGAAATGACATTTGAATGTTTAAATGCATTTTTGAATCCCCCGACCCCTCAAAAAACACTCGAATGTTCTTGGTTCCTAACGTTTTCAAAATTCGGAATAGAGAAATGTTTTGATTGCGGAACTTGAAAAAGGTGACATGTTGCGCAAGCATAATGAGAAAAGAAACAGAGATTTTACCCATTCTGGTTCGTAGTTTTGAAAAAACGGTAGAGTAAGAACGGTATATAAAAGGAAGCATTTTTCCATTACGTCATTAATAAGCAAAAAGGTGCCGCAATGGGCGGATGATGAAAACCCTTTGATATAACCGAAATCCTGGTCCAAAATTCTCAGTGTCAAAACAATCTATTCCCCAGTCAGACTTTCACTGATAAAGTTTTTTTGTACGCATGAGTCAAAATACGAGGGGTTCCCCAAAAAACTGTCAGGTCAGGCCTTCGCGTCGCGCCTAAGCTCTAATCCATTCCTTTCCCGTTCCATTTTACTTGACCATTTTGACTAGTTACGGTCATACAGGTCACTTTATTTTTATTTATCTTGCTGTCCCATGTCACTTTTCTATTGTTCCGCGTTTACATTAATTGATAAATAAATAAAATTCAAAAATTCAAACAAAAAACATTCTCGGTCCAAACTCCGCCCATTGTTATTGGACTGTTGGTAGACGAAATATTGTGGAAAATAGGAGACGGGAAAGAGTCCAAATTCGATGTGAGGAGACGACCAAAGCGAATGTGTCATGAGGCCCCGGGCGAGGAGACCGGGTAGTGCCTGGCACGGGAAAACAGTTTTTGTTCCACGCAACTCGCGGAGAACACCTGCGAGAACAAGAAGAGAGAGCAAACAATCGATTGCGCGTTGAGAATGTTCTAGAGAATGTTAGATCATAAGGAGTGACGACCGCATAGACCGGAACATTAAATTGGAGAAAAATGAGCAATCAACAATTGAATATGATACTCTTCCTTTAAAACATGCTCTAGTAGTAATAAGTAACAGGTTCATTTTTCACAGAGAACTTATCGTCCGCTCATTCGAAGTTCCATGTGCCTGACGAGATGTCCCATTGATCGTTTCCACTCGACAATGCTTCTCTGGTTTATCTCATCGTAGAGACGATTTCCCAGATGGATAAGATTATCCATTATTTCAACGGCGTCTCTGCAGAATTGATAATGATAGCCTCGTCTCCTATTGTAGGTCTCCTAAAAAGAATTAAAGGTCTACATATGTGTCTTTTTTATGGTATAAAACTCACAATGTAAGCTACATGGCGGGCCAGAGTTATGCGAATGGTACGGTAGTCCTGCTGAATAGTTTAAAATAAAAAAAACGCTTTCAGGCTAAATTGCTAAAATATTACCATTTCCACCTCGTTCAAATTTGTGCGGAGATTGAAACGAATTATGTGCGAATTGTCTGGCATCGTTGCTCTGAATATTAAAAATTATTGGTTTAAGGTTCCTTTTTTCTGATTTTCAAATTTTCTGATATTCAAATTCTCAAATTATTCTTTCAGTTTTTTGAAGAATTTTGAGGAAGACTAGCAAAATTTCAGATTCCTCCGACAAAAATGCAGTGTTTTGATGTTTTTCTGCATGCCCAGGCATGGTCCCTCCCCCTTCTTCAATCCCTATCCTCCCACCTAACTTGGCGGGGGCTAACCTTTGCCATACACTTTTCCCCCTTCTGTTCTCTCATTATTTCTCATTTTTCACCAAAAATGAGCGACGATTCCTCTTCTATCGACCTGCGTGTACTTTTCACTGGTTTCCTTCTGAATTCCGGAAGAAGCGCTTTGAAGTTTATTGATCTATACAGCCTTTCAAAGTAAAGTAACCATTTCATTTTCAAAACACTTTTTTATTTTTGAATTTTTGCAGTTCCAAATTTATTCAGTATCACAAAGAAATGCCCAAGATGAAGATCATCGGAGACATTCTCCTTAAGTCAGATTGGTTTATCCTGGTATGTTTTGAAAATTGCATTCAAAAGTTGTTTTCTTTCTTATTATTTCAGATAGAATCACGGATAGAATCAAAATCTGGTAACAAAACAGTCAGTGATGACTGCCTGGTAACTTTGAGTGGCCACGTCTTCGTTCTTACCGATATGCAGAGAGAGTTTGAAAGAACGATTGAAGCCCTTATTGGTCCGGGAAACAATGGCAAGTTATCCAGCAATATCTTGTTTTTTGTTTTTTACAAATGCATGGTTTCAGAGATTTGTCAGTTTTTGAATGAAAGTCAAAAAATCATCAGTCAAAGGATACTTACTTCAATTGGCAATCGGACGTTTATCCCGGCAGAGAATGTTAGTTTGACACATTTTCCCAATTTCATGAACCGTCCCTTTCCGTTCCTTTATTAAATTATGTTCCTTCAGGTTACTCCCACCGCATCCGAATTCGTCGCGTCGTCGTTCCCCATCTCTCCGCCTCGTCTTCCACTAACACTCACTCAACAGACCACACAGTTGCCGTCCTGCGCCCCGCTTACTCTCCTGATGAATAGTGCAACGTACACGTTGCTGCCCATTGGCCCTGCTCCACCTGGGTATGAAAATGACCCAAGCTGGACCTCGTACCCATGCAGGGTCATTCGACCCAAATCTTTTCGTCAACAATTTTAAATTTTGTTCTGAGTTTTTATTCTTTTTCTGTTCTTGTTATCTCTCTCTCTTTCTGAATACCCCGTCGTCGCCTAACACCCTCTACTCCTAACAAAAGTTGCTCACCTTTGCTATGAAGTCCTTGTTTACTTTTTCCATCGGGAGGTCTTATGCTGCCTAATTTGACATATCAGAGCCATACCCGCAGAATTAATTACACGTTGAATAGACTCCACCCATTCAAACATTACGCGTCGGGTGCCTCTCCATTTTCCGTTTTTCGAAATCAAAATTATTTTCATTTTGGAATTGCTCGACTTTTCCTCGAACCTCTCCAAATCTTCCAGTAATGATCGCTTGGTCCAAAGTTCGTCGTAAAAGAATCAAAGTAGCTTGTCATATTGGAAAAACAAAAAAAACAAAACTGTTAGCGATAACGGTGAACAAAAACTGGATATGTTCAATTTAACCGAACACAGAAAAAAAGAAGAGTTCGGCGTAACCGTGAGATAACCTCGGGAACAGCATTGCCCGAAAATAGGACGACAGACCCACCAACTTGTCAACGTCAAAATTTTGATGATCTGGGACGTTTAGATGTAAAAAAATCCCATTTTTCACAGAAGAAATTACCCACAATTCTTAATTTTTAGGACAAATACAGTCAGCTCGAATTTTATCATCATGCCCAAATGTTGTTCTTGGTAAGTATTCATATGATCATTCTCCTTCAGTTCCTTACCTTATATTCAGGAATGGCAGAACGAAAACAATGAAACGTGGCTTTACAAGTTCCACTGGATTATGGAGAAAGCTTGCGAACAAATTCTGGAAATCGGGCGTCGCGAGTACACGGAATCGGATCGTCAGCATCTCCTTATGTTCCGAACGTTTATGGACTGCTACGATAAGCATAGTCGCGAGAAATATAACAGACATCGAGCCGCTAACAATCACCTCCTTTTATTACAGTATCCGTTCATTTTGAACGAAGTGATGATTCGCTGAAACAATGAAAATTCATCGTTCGGGAAGAAACGTAGATGGGGTGTTGATGATGTTGATGATGTTTTCCATGAGTTATGGTTTGAAATGCCTCTCCGTTTACCTACTTGTATTCCTTCCTTTCTGTCTTTTATGCATTGACACTTTCTTTCCCATTTCACTGTCGCTCGTTAAAATTGCTCAATTTTTCACTTTGAACATTTCAGCAGCGTTGGAATTTGGCTCAACATGGACGAGAACGATCCGAATCCACTCAATCGGACCTTGCCTCCGGACATGATCGCGGGCCTGGAGAGATCTCTCGAGTTAACTGAGGCTTTGATCAGCAGCATGGTTAGTTTATCAACAGTTACATGAAGAAATTGTAGTTGGCTCAGAGCGGAACACCGCGCTTCCTTCACGGCATTTTAAAAGCTTGAAATTGTTTTTGTCGGTATATAGTGTTCCATAAGTTGTGAAAAAATGTAATATGAACATGCCATTGGCAGAATTCACAACTTGTTTTGATTGCAGCGGCTCAGAAATGTACCGGAGGACAGCCTCGAGTTGAAACAAGAGCTTGTTCGCAGAGACAGTCTTATCGATTTCTTTGATTTGGGTTGCTCTCCATACTGCCAGGATGGTCAGGGATTTGCGGTTACTGCTTTTCTCGGATACTACGAGGAGTTCAACCAACTCAATGGTGATGGAATCGCTGGAGCTTAAATTCATTTTCTGTGATTTATTTTCAAAAAATGAACTATTGTTGACAATTCCTGGTTTGTTTTATCATTAAGGAAATAAAAAGAAATATTTTCTCATTCAAACGGAATCAAGCGAAATTTGAGTAGTTAGAATACATAGTAGGACCGAGAGCTGCGTAATTACTACTCTGGGACGGATTAGCGTTGCGTATTAGCCATAGGGAAAGGGAGCTATGATAAGTAATAGGAAACTTGTTTTGACAAAGGTTAATATCAAAAGAAATAGGGGTTTAAGTTGGTGTCGTTTTGCTTTTCTCGGTTTCTTCGATATTGTCGATATTGTCGATATCGTCGGTATCGTTGGTATTGCAGGTGTTCTTCTTCTGGTCGCTGAGTTCACCATGAATGTAGATGTAAAGAGCAGTTGTAAGCTCATAAGCAAATTCTTCCTGAACTCAACTTTGCAATTCTAGACCGCTTTTGCAAACCTCACCACATTTGAAGCGTTGGGTGGACCTGGCATCTCATTGTCAAACTCACTAAAAGCTTGAAATCTCATGCTTTTGTATGGAGCAGTGGGGACGATTTGCGATGCATTGAATTGGCTGGGCGATGAATCAAGGGTTGGTAGTTGCAGGAGAAGTTCTCGAGAATAGCGAGCGAAGAAGGAAGACCGGATCTCATGATACGTTTTGTGTTCTTCATCAAAATCATTGTTCCAATAGTTCCAAAACATTTGCATTTTCGTCTTCTTGATCAAAGCGTTTTCACTCTGTGAAAAAGTGTCCTTGTCATCCTCATTATTCTCTTGACAATCTTTCTGATCACCGTTTTCATCAACCTTCTCGGTCTTCTCCTTGACAGCCGCATTCACCGTCATTCCACTGACAACCACTTGATGGCATCTGTAAAATGGATACATTACCAAATTATTGAATTTATTTTTAAACTTACTCGTCGTAGCGAAGAAAACTGTGTGCATTGATGAACCCTTCCGGCAAAAACAAATCTTGGATACGGAACAAGTCCAGGAAACGGTCTAGGCTTCGGATTCCTGTGGAACTTGGAATTTCGAAAAAGGTGTGACTGATAAATTTTGGGTGTTTTCCATAGAAAGTTGCCTTGTTTCTCTCATAGAGTTTTCTAAGATTTTGCAGGGTGAATCCGCCGTCTTGTAGAATGACAGATGCGTGATATCCCTCAAAAATTTTAATTGGTTGATGTTATTTGTTATTCAAATTCAAAGTCGTACGAGTTCTCTGTAGTTGTTGTTTTGAATTTCGATAATCCGTCTGCCACAAACCATGATTTCTATGCTGAGTGTTTCCACCTCAAATAACAGTCTTGAGGTTATTATGATAGGAATCATGAAAGCATCTTACATTTTTCTCCGTCGCAAAAAGGTAGAGGATCTGCAAGCATAACATCTGCATTTCCATGCACAAGATGAACGGAAACGAGAAAATGTTTCTGCTGAATTTGCACATTTTCAACTGAAACAAAGAAAAAATAGAAAATGAAACAAAACACTTGCTCACCCATTTCTTGGAGTAGATTCGGAGTTGGTCAAAAAGCCACGTGTAGTATTCTTGAAGCACATCTAGCTTTTCCTTGCTGTATTGGGCGGCTAGCCGAGCAATCGGCATGGTACATAAAAGAGGTTTTTTTGGAATTAAATGAGGAAAGCAAAGACGAGTAGAAATAAATAAGTCTAGCAATAGGGAGTCTATTGATAAAACCTAACGGCAATAGTCTAATTGTTTGTAAGACTTGCAGCATGTCAATTAGGCTATGGCACATATGCGATGACTGTTTTTTAGAATAACAAAAAAAATTATGACAGACAGTGCAATTTTTGTAAAGAACATCTATATGACACGTGTCATGGTATTATGCCCGGAGTATGAAAAAAACATAGTTTTCTATGCTGAGGAGATATTAATGGAAGAATCTCGAGAAACAGGTGTTGAGCAATGCAGTCGCCTTGACATGACAAGTTTGTCAGCACATGAAGACGCGCGGGATCGCACTAAAGTATTGATCGGCGGCGCAGTGTCTTTTACATATAAAATTGTAGACAACAACGCTGAAACTTTGATTTGGTCGAGATCAAAGTCCCTCTTCACAAACAAGGTTCATTTCGAATATTAATAGCGTGAGGAGCATTCCTTGGGGATTGCAATCGCACATACGGAGATACTGATTAGTCATATGGTCAGCATAATTGTTAGGAATGATATCATGTGTGTTTGGTTGAAGTTAGTGGTTAAAATGAGAGGTTTAGTTATCGTCCTGGTTGTCAGGGATGTTGTCAACTTGGGCGTCGCTGTTGGAGCCGTTGTCGTTGTCATAGTTGCCGGGAAAGTCGTCGTCGGGAATGTCGATGTGTAGAGGAGTGGAGAATTCCTCGGCTACGAAGTCCTGAATTCAAAGTTACACTTAAGATGCGACATTATCACAGCTTCCAACTTACCGCTAGTCCGCGGATGTTATTGAATTGTATATAGTCTTCAAACTCCTCAAATTCACCTTGCTCCATAGGAATGAACCGGTTGTCGAAGACAGATTCCAAGGAATCGCTGTCGTTAGAGCTAGTGATAGAGTCTGTTCCGATGGACGACCTGCGCTCTCTGCATTGTTCATATTCCACGGAGGAGATGCTATCGCAGAACTGAACATAGCGAATGCTCTCTTCCACTAAACCGCATTCCCATCTGTTCATGATGCTCTCTCTCCACAACCGCAATTCTGGATCCATGATTCGAGCGACTTCGTAGTCTGCCTGCAGATCCGCATCATCCGGGTAATACTCTCCATCCATGAGAGTTACATCCTCACGCCACCTGTGAATTAAAATGTTTTGTATGTATAGTTCCTACTCCAACTTACTCATCGTGGCGGAGAAAATCGTGTCCGTTGTCGAATATCTCCGGCACAAAGAAGCTTTCGATGCGGAATATCTCCAGGAAATCGTCGAGATCGTCGATGCCAGTGCAGCTTGCGATTTCCAGAAAGGGGAAACTGATGTTTCTACTGGTTTCCGAGTAGAATTGGGCTTCGTAGCGCTCGTACAGTCTTATCAGGTTCTCCAGTGTGAAGCCGCCGTTTTGCAAAATGGAAGTTGCTATGACTCCCTGAATTTCACAGTGCCCATTGGGATAATAAGATTCAAGAACTAACAAGATGTGTGTACTCATTTTGTTGAATTTCCAAGATTTGTCTGCCATACACCTTGATCTTTTCACTGAGCAACTCTGAATTTGTGATAGTGTTGAAGCATGAGAGAATACGTGAGCAGAGATTCTTCATTGTCACGCAAAGATGGTACGGGTAGAAGAAGACGTGACGAGAAAAGTCATTGCACAAGGTCTCCTGTCAATGGAAGAAAGAATAGAAAAAATGATTGATGTCAGCTCACCCATTTATGAGTGTGATCATGCAGGAAGTCGTAGAGATCCGAGTAGTGATGAAGAAGCTCGTCTATTTTTTCCTCGCTGTATCGGCTGTGTAGCTTGACAACGGGCATGGTATGAAAAAATTTTTTTTTTTGTGGAAGTAGAGAAAAAGAAAGAGAATGAGAAGCAAAATCGGAGAAGAGACGAGTGGGAAAATCAAGTCACTTATGAGTCAGAAAAGTAGAGGAAAAAGGTTTCAAACCGTCATTTCCCACCTCCCAATTATGCACTATAATCTCCGCCCCAAAAAGGAGAAAATCACGCGAGCACATAGCACGGGAGTAAGCAATTAGAGGGTATCATGTGATAAGATGTGTGATAGCCGCCGCACCCCGCATGATTACTAATGAGTAAAGCCACAAATACCTTTTGAGGGACTATAACCCAACGGGGGACTAAGGACGTTTTGATAGATTATGACGAGAGAATTTCAACTTTTTCGGATTTTTCTGCTTTTTTGTTTGTCAGTTCGAAACACCAGACAAAGACGACGAGCCGATTGAAGAGAGAGAGAATGTTGGATTTCATGATACGGGAAAGGAACCCTCAATTAGTTAGATACCCGACAGGAAACGGACTGCGCGCGCATATATTGCCTCCTCCTCTTTTCCGCTAATTTTCATCATTTTGTAGCTGGTATAACTTTCCTTGACGTCAAACTGAGTGAGAATCTGGTGGATGCGTACAAAAACAAAAAGCTAAAAAACGCATCTGCAATTTCTCAAATTGGGAATACACATAAAAATCCTAGCCGTGATAGCCTCAGAAATCTTCCTGATCTTCCGGCTGTGAGCGAATCTTGTTTTCTATAGCGCAAAATAATTTGTTTTGTGCAACAAGCATTTTCAAAGGCATACGGAAGGAATCACGTGTAACTGAAGTCTAGAAACTTCATAACGATTTTGAAGTTGTTTATGCGGCAGTTTTCCGAGAAAACGGAAGCAAACAGAGACAAACACATTCAACGTTTATTTTGTTGTCTTACAGCAAAGCGACATGATAATGAAACTACCGGTTGGATCCTCCCCAGCAGTCCAACACGACGCAGCACATCTCGACACCGCATGCACAGCATTGCAAGCAGACGCAGCACGGCAGGCACATCTTGCAGCAACAGCCCAGTTCCGGTGCTGATTTTGGCTCCGGCATTGGTTGTTGGACACTGAAAATTGAAATTGTGGTCTGAAATCTAGCACTGAACGCAACTGAACTGTCCCACTTACATGACAGGTTCTGGCTCCGGCTCCACAATGTAAGGAAGTGGTTGGATGGATTGATAGGTGGTCGAAGAGTTAATCGAAGATGTCAGCGAAGAGGTGACCGACATAGCTGTGGAAAGCGAAAAATAGGAATGTAGAAAACATGAGCATCTCGGCATCGAAGGGTGTCTGTCACCCGGCAACTGTCTCGTAGAAGCCGAACGACGCATTCGATTCAGAAGAAAAACGGCCAGACATCACATTAATTGTCATGGAGATTCTGAGGGAAACAGGATGAATGACGAAGGGGCTCACTTTGAATTTGTGTTGGAAGAAAAATAACATTTCTGACCGAGGAGGAAAAGAGGACCTGGATATTAGTGCAAAAGTCGAAAATATCGGAATGGAACCTAAAATTAACTTTCATAAGTATCTCTCTAAGAGCATTACTGCGACTTGTTTCTTTCTAATTTAAACCGTCTTTATCTAAGCTCACGGTCCGCATACAGCTTGTAAAAGTTTCAATTACAAATGACCATCTGTCACTTTCCAAGTGCACGGTCCGCAGACGGCAACTGGACAGCTCCCAACGTTTTTGTTCGGTTGACTCTTCCAATTTTATCGAAAATGAATGTTAATTTCTTAAATGGAATACCTCCAGATGGACAACCATTCCCAAGGTTCGCTGGAAGAAATATGAATGCTCATGACTTTGTAAGTTCAATTCTTACACAGATACATTTGTACATGATTATTAAATTTGAATCTTGTTTGCTTTTAGGCGTCCTTCCTCAACGTTCAGAATAATAGTTGGGCTGCGGTAATTCGAAAAAACAGAAAATTGCACCATATTACGATTTTTCAGCTGCATCAAAACGCCCTTGCCGCTGCCGAGCGTCAAGTTTTGTGGGGAATCGGATACCGTGTCTCATGGATGCTCATCGTTGGAATCAGACCAGAAAGTGAAGCAGATCAGCAGTTGCTTCATGCGATGCGGGATGAATTGCGTGTTTTTCTCGAGAATTATGAAGCACAACGACTTCGAAATGCTGCTGTGCAAGCCAATGCAACGGATACAGATACCGACGGAAGTGGAATTGAATCTGATGAGGAGGATCAGTAAACTTTCCAATTTTTTTTGATTATTTTTTCATATTGTTTTCAAGTTCTTCAACGTTTTTGAAATCCTTACCTCATTGTTAATTTTAATCAACCTAAACTTTATTTTTTGTTCTACTATTTTGTCATTTTTCTTTTTTCATATTTTTAAAAACCATAGCCATTCCCTTCATTTACCACGCGTACAAATTAATATTGGAAATGAGAAACAAAAAAATAAACATCTTACGCCAGTTGTTTGCGTGCAGTGTGGAACTTTGATAAGAGTCACGAGTAGATTGGGAGAAAAAATAAAGATGAGCAAGAGATGCGTAAATGAAACGGAATTACTACATAGAGTATACAAGGGTAAAGGTAAAGGGTAAAGTCAATCAGTATTTCAAGTGTTAGACATTTGCTGACTACGGATTTTAAGTTTTAAAGACATTTGGTAGTGATATCCGCCAAGTGTCCTCAGAACTTGAATAAAAACAGAAGTTTTCAGAACTTATTTCAAGTATTTTTTAAGAATTCAAATGTCCAAGTTGTTTAACTTCTCTTGTCTTCTTTGTCGTTGTTCTGCTTGTCTTTGATCCATTTCTTCTAGGTGTCTCTCGTCTTTCTCTCTAAAAAAGATTTTTAGGCAAAGTCCACAACACAAAATTGAAAACCTTCTCATCGGATACAATTTTTTCGGCATCTTTTTGTAATTTTGTGTGTTGCCTGTGCATGTCTTCTTTGCGTTCGCGCAATTCCTCATGCCATTGTGCATTGTTAGTTCTCACCTCTTCCTCTCGCCTACGTCGCCGATTATTAATTGTAAAGACATTTACCAAACGTGAAACTGCCCATACAACAAGATCTATTGATCTTGACACTACAAAGTCCTCTGTGTCCTGAAAAAAATGTCAGAAAATTAAAGAAAAAAATCACTTACTTGATTCATTCGTGCAATGTCTCAAAGCTTTGTGTTACCTGAAAATAATGCAAAGGGAAAAAAATGAGAGATTACAGAGGTTTACAGAGATCAAAAAAACCAAATGGTAGGTGAGGATTGCCTTTTGTGCAAACACGATAGAAAAAATGAAATTAAAGACGAATGTTTATCATTTGATGCATTTGTCGAGTGTTAATATAACTGAGGAAGAGGAATAAAGAATAAGAAACTGTGAAACACAAGTTTGATAAGAACAACCAATACGGGTGTTAATGGGAACAAAAAGCTAAGAAAAGAAGTGAACAAGAAAAAAGAGTGGGCAAGAATCAATGTAGATTATTCAGTTAAATCGAACATCTAAATTTTTAGTGACTGAGAATTGGCCCAGGTGCTGACTCAATTTAGGATTAAAAAACTCAAAAATCACAAAGTCAAATCGTTTGGTTACGGCTTCTCAAACTTGTCAATGAAAGCATGTTTCTTCCGATTCCACGAATCATATTGATCGGTCATTATTTCCCAGTGTTTTTCTTGTTCTGTTCTAGAATGAAATACGTTCCAACACATTTAGCACAACACTATATTTGTTTTCTACCTTTCCTTTTCTGCATTGTCATGCGTGTGTTGTAAAGCATCTTCGTTCCTTCTTCGATCTTCAGTCCGCATTCTATTTATTAATGTTTCATGTGGGACTGGTGTTGCTCGTCTTCCTTGTCTTTGCTGTCTTCTTTGAATATATGCTGTTCCAACAATTACTACTAGTGATATGACCAATAGTGTTCCATGAACAATCTGCAGTGTTCAACAGAATATTAATTTTCTAATGATACAATATTCCATGAAATATACAAAAATAGCTTACAACTTCAGCGACTGCCATTTTGAAACAACAATTCGATTGGTTAATTTCACAGTTGAGTAAAAAAAAACGGACGGAAACTCTAACCCTGTTGCTTACACCTTCAAATAAAAAAGATAAGAAAAAACTGGGTAGAAAATGAAAATATAACTTTTCAAACCACTGGAAATACCAATCATCGGCTGATACGATGGATCGAATCGAAACGCAAAGAAAAAATGAATGAAATGAATTTTTTTTTCACAAAATCAAAAGTGTTGCATTCAAAAATGATATAAATCAGTGCATGGTTTCGGAATATTGCCTTTTCAGTTCGGCCAACGTTGGAATGCGATTAGATGCTTGAAAAAGATCACTGTGATGTTTCTCCAAGTCAGAAATTGATAAATCGTTCTGAAAAAAAGAATTGGAAAACGATTCGAGACTATTCAGTTAAAACTTGAATTTGTGTTGCAAACTTGACACATTCAAGTTTCACATTATAAACTGCTTTTTGGATTTCCAAAAGGAATTGTTTCCCAGTTGCACTGTACATTCTCTTCATTTCGTCTGACTCATCTTCCATCAACGACTTCTCCACACTGATTATCTCAATCAAATGGCTCTTGACTTCATCAGATAGTACTCCTGTGCAATGCATTTTAGCATCTCTCCATGCACTCACAACATCCTGATTGACACTTCGCAAAGTGTTCAGTCGGTGGGTCCAGTTGTTCTCAATCATCTCGTTCCACACACTATTTCGCAACATTCTATAGATATCACGGGTTAGATTTTCCATCGTCATCCTCCTCTGATAAGCTCTTTGGCGTGCTGCTTTTATCTCATATGCAAGGCGCTCTTGGATCTCCCCCATTTTCTTCTGGTTTCTTTGTTCTTCTGCTTCAATTTCCACTTTTCTTCGAGATTGTTGCGTTTGAAATTCCGCATTATCGGAGGATATATTCTTGTGCAAATTGTCAATTTTTTCTTGATTCCTTTGTTGTTCTTCTAGGCGTAACTTCTCCAACTCCTCTTGTTCGGCTTGATGTTTTATTTTGAGTAGTTCATTTTCAATTTGTGCCATCTGAATTGAACTTGGGAAACAAATAGAAAAATTTATGTGTGATTTACCTGATCTTTCATCATTTTAGAAGTTTGCTGATCAGTTTTCATACGCTCCAATTTCAAATTAGATTCTAGAAAAGTTACGTTTTTTACTAGATCCAAATCGTAAACTGCTCACCGTTTCTTTCCGTTTCCTTCCTTATTTTCTGCTGTTGATTCTCCTCATCCATCTCTTCTATTGCAATCCTCCTTTTCCGTTTTCTCTCTTCACGTTCCCGTTCCATTCGTTCTCTATGCTCTTCTTCTTCTATTCTGTAATACATTTTGAGTCTTTAAACCGTTTTTAATTTAAAAAAAAACAACCTTTCTATCATCTCGAAGTTTTCCAACTCTGCGGCATACATCTGTTGTTGTCTCAAACTTGCTTGCTTTTCAATTTCCACCACAATTGCTTGTGGTGTCACAGTTTGGTTTTCAGATTGGGTTCCGTTGAAATAATATGAATGAATAATTCCCGCCAGAGCAATTACTAATCGTGGTGCAGTCTGAGTTGGCTATTTTACAATTTTTGAAAACCACAAGTTTTTTGCTCTTACCATTAAGATATTAAAAATAAACAATGAACCATAAATGACATACTGAACAATGCTTTCCATACTTGGTTTATCCGAAATAATTTCAAAACCTTCTGGCGAAGTGGTTTGTTCGTCATTCGGATTATTGGGTCTTGAGACAAGCTCCGAATCATTTTCATTTGAATTGAAACTGACGTCTGACATTTTTAAAATCTGAAAATAAGTACTAACCGTAAAAACCACAGCAAAACATGGAAAGTATATAGTAATTCGACTTGACACAAAGAGAAAGAATGGGAAAAATAAGAGTGAGGAAGAAAAATAACAGTGAGCAATTTGAGAATGCAAACATGTGATGTGATTGGAACGCGATAAGAAACTAGAGAGACAATGGGGGAAAGGCTAGTTTGTTGACAGTTTTTGACATCAATTGACTGAGGAAATTGGCGGTTTTAAATGCAATCTATTGGAAAATGTTCCGCCCACAAACACATAAAAATTGTGGTCATGAGGAAGGAAAGAATGCACGACAAACAATTATTGATCTGTGTTTATTGCGAAACCAATTTAAATAAAACAAAAAAGGAACAATGAAAACGTTGAATTTCACAGTAACAGAAAAAAGAGTAACAAAAAAAATAGAGCTTGTTAATTTTGAAGAATAGCATTGCAATCAATCCATTTATTGTACCAGGTAAACAGCCAAATAGGGACAGTTTGCTCGTGCTTTGCCATTTCCTGGATAACACGTCCAATTACGTTTGCCTGTTTTTCCGATACATCCTCGTCTAAAAACACCGTGGCCATGCCTCCATCTTGTTGCTGCACACTTGCTTTGCACCGTTCCTCGTGAATTGAAAATGTTTGCGAGGCTTCAAGGAAAACTATCTGAAATTCAAAATGAACACAATTTTTTTAAATACATAGATTTCAAGAAACTCACATGTTTTATAGAGGAAATGCAAACGTTTTTGGGCAAACGAGTGCATACAATACCAAGAATGTTCCCTCTCGCAAAGTCTTCAATTATACGATTGCATTTTTGTCCTTTATTAATTCCACAAAAGTTGTATTTTCTGGATATCAAGTATTGCGACACAATGTTCACCGTTTCCTTTTTGTTGCAGAAGATTACAATAGTTTCATCAAATTTCGGTGAATCTTGTCGGCATTCTGTCTTGCAAAGAACATCATCAATCAGATCGACAACCTCTTGCATTTTTTGATAAACTCTGTCGAGAGAATTTGTTGCCGCCGGGAAAATTCCAATGACGTTATGAATAATTTTTGCCGGTTTTCTTGGACAAGTCAGCACTCCATAGTTCCTTTCTCCCATCATCTTGTCTCGTAGTTGTGTTAAATAGAAATCCTCGTTACTGGTTGAAGGAACAAAAAACCACAACAGTGGAGGAACTTCTATTTGTGGCAACATTTTTGCCATTTGAGTCGCCACTTTGAAACCAAAATTTCTGTTATCGACAAAGTGATCAGTTTCATCTATAATGATGAACTTCAGATTTTTCAATTTTTTGAGCAGCGTTTGGTTTTCCAGATTGTCTTCAAAAGTTGCCTTATCCATAAAAACAATATCAAATTCGCTCTCCAATGAGTTTTCTCCGAGCGGAAAACAAACTATTTTGATGTTCTTGATTGATTTTGTTTTATTCACTCCATGGCCAAGTAAACTCCAACAACATTCATAATTCTTCAGTTTCAAGCGCTTGCTGTTTGAAATAATCAAGACGGTAGGGCTTGCAATTTCCAAATGCTTTTCTTTGAGATGTCTTGTTGCCATATCAAGTGCTGGTAGAAGAAGAGAAAAGGTTTTTCCATTGCCTGGACGCGTTTTTACTATTATCGAATGTCCGTCTCGGGCGAGTTGAATTGTTTTTTCTTGAAGAAGTGTTAACCTTTCGCTGCCCAGGATTCCTAAGTCAACGCCCAATTTCTGATCGCTATTCACATTTTCAAGAGTTGTAGAAGTTCCATAGTCTCTTGGGATATGCAGACCATTGCTGAAGAAAATTTGAATCTCCTCTTCAGTAATTAGTTCCATTTTCTTTTTTCCGTCTGAAATAAAACTATGTTTCGTTTTGCATATCATGAGTTGCTTGTTGCGCATTTGACCGCGACGCAAATGGCAGCGTCGCGGTCGCCAGCACAAATCTCGCGCGCACTCTCAAGATCAGTTGAATACCTTCATCCATTTTCATTGAATATCGAGTTTGGTTGGAGACACTTGTGTTATGAATCACCGAACAAATCGCTGCAATGAAACACATGTGAATTAAAAAAAAACTTTGAATTCACAAAATAAAAATGTTTATCAGTCAAATTGAAAAGTATATGCAAGGACATAAAAAAAGAAGAGCTCTGGGCGAAAGTGTGGATATACTTCTCAAAGGATTACGAGATAGGAGAGAGAAACAAAAAAACGCCCAGATTCTGATATTTTTCTATAGATATATGATAAGCTCATGCGAAATATAGGACACCAGCGTGAAACCGGCGGCTCCGCCGCCTTTTTCAGCTGGTTTGTGCAGCCTTCGGCTGCCCTAATGCAATCATTTAAAAACAATATTATGCAAATGACCAACTTTATTAAAAAAAGACAATCTATCGAACTATTTACAAAACTTCCTTGAAAACGACATTGAGCAGCGCTGGGTTCTTCGAGTTGACGTAGAGACCATTTCTCGAGCGAACACGGGACAGAGCCACGTAGGCCTGCCCATGGGTGAAGACGTCTTCCGGAAGCCACAACCCAATCCTCGCGAAGCTCTGTCCTTGGGACTTGTTGATGCTGATGGCAAAGGAGAGCTTCACGGGGAATTGGGTCCTCTTGAGTCTGAACGGCAAGTTCTTGTCTTCATAGCAGGTGATCTTCGGGATGATCACAGCAGATCCCTTGCGCGATCAAGTGGCAAACGTGCAGATGACGTTCCGCGCGCCCATCCGTTGCACCACCAATCTTGTGCCATTACATAGTCCGGCGCTGACATCCAGATTCCGGAGCAGCATCACCACACTTCCGATTTTGAGGGCGAGTCGGTGAGGGGGCAGCGAGGAGGTGGCGATGGAGTTGAGGTACTCGGTGGTCAAGTAACGGTTCGAAGACTCGTCCTCGACTTCGTCCCGAGATAGGTACACCTGAAAGTCCAAATATCATGAAATTCAGTTGTTTTTCTGATTTACCTTTTCCCTTCCTTCCATCCTCATATGAACTTGGCTGTTCAGAGAGTCGACGTCGATGTTCTTCGGCGCTAGAATAGCCGCCTCGGAAACATCGGTGTTGATGTCCACGACATCTCCGAACACCTGTTCAATGAGGTCCCCACTTGTCATCACCGAATCGGGCAGAGCCACTCGTCCTTCCGCGTCGTTTGCAGTTCCATCGCCGATTCTGAGCAGCAGCTCCGGCCATTCCGCGTCTCCAGCATCGACTCGCATGTTTGTCATCAAGGAAAACGTGGAGAACTTCTCCCATAGGTTGCTCGATTTTATGCACATCCCGACTTGGTCAGCTCTGCTTCCTCGTCGAACCACTGGAAGCACCTGAAAAACACTGATAACAAAAGTTGATGAAACTTATTCACTTGACGAAAGTCCCCGCCGAGGATCAGAATCTTCCCGCCAAACGGAAGGCTGTTGTCCATCAGATCCCTCAGAACGGCATCGGCAGTTTCCAGTGCAAACTTCGGGATCATCGACGCTTCATCCCAGATGAAGACGTCGATGTCCTTCAGAAGATTTGCATCCTTCGATCCTCTCTTGTGGGAACTCGTCTTGCAGTCGTCGGAGATTGAGAGTTTGAACAGAGACGCCGCCGTTCTGCCCTCTGGCAGAAGAGTTGACGCGATTCCTGTCCAGGCGGTACACTGAACCTGGTAATTGATTAGTTGCTGCTCTTCTTATCACAAATCACCTTTTTCTTCATCCCCGTGAGGAGATGGTGCACGGCCGTATACGTGTACGTCTTGCCCGAACCGCCCGGCCCGTCCAAGAAAAACAGCCTTGGCAAGTCCGGGTCCTCCACTGCCGCCAGAATCGCATCGCACGACGTCTTCTGCTTCTCGTTCAGCGTCTTGTAGAGACGTTCTCCGTTCGACTGATGAGCAGCGAAGTCGATGACGTCATCGATTCTGAATGGAGCAGGCACATCCGGCTTGGTCGCAAAGTTTTCCATCGACTTTCCGAGTCTGAAAATAGAGAATTGAAAAGATTTGGAAGAAGGAGACAACCTCAGAAGACGATCATCCAGATCAGCATATGCCAGAGCTTCCGACTCTTCATCGGTATATCCCTTGAAAACGAAGTCTTCCGACATGTCCTTCTTGAACAATTTCCACAGAGTTTCGGAGTCG